>JACEHZ010000239.1:2142500-2363373 GCA_017893485.1 Hemerocallis citrina | reverse complement strand
TTCCTAAAAGAATACAGAATATGGTACACGACTAAGCCCAGTGGATAGTTTTCACCATCCATAAGCTGTACGGATCTGCTTGACTCATCACAACAATAAATATAACAGTATACTCCAACTAAGCATGCATAAACAATCATAACTCAACAACATTTATTGCAACAATAACAAATATTCCAACAAATACAAGATCTGAAACAAAATAATAATCCTGGGACTACAAGCTCAAATACAAGTCTCAATACAGTTCACAAATATAAATAGTTCATCAAAATATTTTAAGCAAATGATTCCAATTTTGCAGCTCAAAACTTTTGCTCACCAACTCCAGAAAGCAATTGATAAACAAAACCTGCTCGTATGGCAATTACAAGAAAAAATAGGAAAACAGGAAAACATAACGCCCGTTGGATGCAAGTCGGGCCGCAAGCAGTACAAGTAAGGAAATGGGGGAAAAACTAACTAAACATGAAATACTAACATGGAGAAAGCAGTAAATATAAAAGTCTACAGATGACAGTAAATAGCGGAATAACAATAAAAGTATAACAGTAACTGGATGGATCAAAAGTAACAGTGAATCAACAGTAACAGTAAATCAACAGTAACAGGATGTGACAGTGTCAACATTTATTCTTATGTCTAATGTTCATTACTAACTAGGTAGCACTTCATGCGTCCCAAATTATACCACATGGTTGCTACAACAAACAGTTTTGTTTTAAGATTTCGTAGTGAAACTTCTATAGGCCAATATATTCAGACAAACAGTAACAGTAATAATAATGACAACAAACGGTGTCATGAATCATGCCCTCATGCATCCAGAGATAAACATTAGGTACCACAGTAAACAGTGGGGAAAACGAGTTCCCTCCGAATATGCATTTCTATATTGTCAACTACTCGATTTTTTCCCTTAAAAACCTTGACTTGATTTCTTTTCATTATTATCAACAGGTGTGAACGAATACAACATGATAAAGATATGGCATGAACAAAGGATACTAAGATGAAGTAGTACTTACAACGGTTGATAAAGACAACTCGTAATAGTCCAAACAACGAAACTTTCAGTTCTGGACAGCAAGACACTACTGTACCAAATCTGAGATTAATCCTAACTAATGCATCCCATACTATAGGTTTGATGCATACAATCATTTTTATTTTAGACTTAAGTGGAAGATTCTATAGATCATGTACACGGCACGATATTTACAGCATTGGTGCAACTGGTTGGCTCAATAATAATAAAACAATACACGATCAATTGGGATACTGTGTCAGTAATCCAACAATAAACCGTAACAATAACATTTACCAACACACAATATTTGGGAAACAAGGCCCACACTTCGGTGTACAATCACTATGTCATCAACTACTCCAGTCAATCCCTTAAACCCCGGCTTATTAATTATTTTATTAATGCAACAATACAATATGTAATCAATGGATATTTTAATGAACGATAGTAGCAATAGGGAAACAATAGGATGGTAACAATAACTCATTAGGATCATGCAATGCAACACACATACATGGATTCATGCAATAGCACAATATAGGAATAATTAAACTATTAAAATCTGAAAAGTATAATTTTGGAAATGAAAATACAGCTGTAGTAAAACGGGCATAACTTTTGCTATACAACTCGAAATTTATAAATTCAAGATGTTCTGGAAACTAGAAAGATAAAGTTACGATTCATATTTAGAAAGTAGTTCATTTTAAGGTCGTTTACTGGTTCGAAAATAGCAGTTAACATACAGGTCAGCAAGCAAGATATAGGTTTTAGGGTATTTTTCCATGAAAACAAATTAATTAAACATGATGGGTGTCGATTCTTTAGTCAATAAATTATATAATCAGCATGATGAGTATCAAAACATGATAAATAAAATTAGAACACAAACATACAGTAATTTAACAACAAGCAAACATCAATCGGTCAAACAACATACAACCTAGCAATAAAATCTATGGTAGATTAATTGTGC
The DNA here is from genome assembly GCA_017893485.1 of Hemerocallis citrina. NCBI lineage: Eukaryota > Viridiplantae > Streptophyta > Magnoliopsida > Asparagales > Asphodelaceae > Hemerocallis > Hemerocallis citrina. Next base: position 2,361,367 of record JACEHZ010000239.1, on the reverse strand, counting down.
GGTGATCATATGCATAACCCTATTAACAATACTATATGAGTGCATGAGAGATTCATTCTTTAGAGTCAAAAGTGGCACGATGTCAAGAATATTGGGGTTAGCTCGTGTAAATCCTCAATAGACCCAACGAAGATAGTCAATACAACAATATCATAATGAATATGATCTACTTGCAAGAATTTCAATTAAACTTGAATTTGATACAATTAACAATTCAAGAGGACGGTGACTTGCCTGTTAGACGGTTAATTTGAATACCAAGAATAACAGGATAAGAATCCCGAAGCAACGAACACACGAACTAGCAATTTAGCACGCGTAATATACGTGCACTAAACCCAAATCAATAACAGCACAAAGAGATAGCAACAACAACAGAGGGGGAGAGCGTCGGCCAGGGACGGCGGCACTGGAAAATAGAGGGGCGGCGACGCAAGGCAGGGGCGGCATGCCGGTGATTCTGGTCAGCATTCAGATAGAGGAAGAGGGAAGGGGGTGTGGGTTTGGGTTTTGGCATCGGCTAATGTCGAGGAGAGAGAAGAACGGAGGCCGAAGGTGGGGTTTTGTGGTGGCTGGGCATCGAGGAGGAGGTGGGCGGCGTTGTAGGGAGGTTGTTGGCGCTCAGGAGGGGGGGGGATGGCAACGAGGGTCGCCAGAGAAGATGATCGGAGAAGGGGGTCTTGGGGTTTTGGTAGGAAAACAGAGAGAGAGAGAACAGCGAGGAGAGAGAGAAAGAGAGAAAAGAGAATAGGCGGCTAGGGTTTCAAAAATGTGCAATTTTTTTAGGGTTGCATTAGGGTTGTACTTATAGGGTACAATTAGGATACTGGGTTAATGAATTTGGATCCAATAATAGCGGATTTGGGTCAAGAACAATCAAATTGGGTTTTAGGGTTCAAATAAAAAAACCCACAATAAATAGGAGAACAATAGGATCAACAAGAATAACTCAATCAAGAAGAACGAAGAATTTCATGAACAAAAATTTAATCAAAAAGAAAATAATCACGAAAGAAAATAGGGTATTTAAAATATTCACACACACACACACACACACACACACACACACACACACACACACATATATATACACACATTAAATCAAATACCCTATTCTACAACCAGCCGCCTTCCCTCTGCCGTGTCGTCTTCCTCTCTCCCCTGCCTCCCATCGCACCCAACCTCTGCTCCTGCATCCCGATCCTCCCTCGGTGCCTCTCCTCGTCAGTGACAGCAACAGCAGGCCACCGCGACTCCCCTCCTCTCATCGCCCTGTAGTGCGGTGCCACCCTGCGCAGCCTTGGTCCCCTCCTTTGCCCCTATCGCGCTGTCAGAGCAGAGGCAACCCCAGCCCGATGCCTACACGCCACGGCGTCCCTCCTGTGTGCTTCCCTCTCCCGTCGGTGGTCCCCTCCAGCACCGCTCAGCCATGCCACTCAGCCCCAGTCGTGACCTCCATGGTGTTTCCTCACTGCGACCCCGATCAGCCCTCACCGAACCCCCCAATGACCTCATCCTCTGGCCTCGACGTCAAACCACAAAACCCCCTTCCCGCTTCTTCTCCGACCATCTCTCCGGTGCTCCTCGCTGTCGACGCACCTCCGTAATGCCGCCCCACCTTCCCTCACGACCAGCACCACCACAAAAAAGCCCTAAACCCTTCCTCTGGCTGTTTTCCCTATTTCCGTCGACAACAGAACTCCCACCCCGACGCCGCTCCTCCCTTCCGATTGGCGACGCTGTAGCACCGCCCTCCAATCCCTGTCGCGACACTGCCTGTGATGCTGACGTCAGCCTCGCTGCCGGATATGCCAGCCCCCTTGGCCTTGTTGCTGCCTCTTTGTTCACTGTGATTGCTGTGTCTCTTTGCTGTTGCTTTAGGTTCTTTTACACGTATTGTGCACGTGTTATATTGTGTTCGTGGGTTTGTTGCTTCGGGATTCTTATCCCGTTATTCTTGGTATTCGTTTTCGTCATTTAACAGGCAAGTCAATGTCCTCTTGAATTGTTAATTGTATCAAATTCAAGTTTCGTTGAAACTCTTGCAATCAAAAACCCAAATCTGATTAATATATCAATCAAATCCAAACTTCATTTCGTTAGTTACGTTTGACTGATATATTATCCAAACCAGGGCTCTGATATCCCTAAAAACCTTGTCACGCCCCGCTTCCCAAAAGAGAACATGGAATACAAATACGAGACTAAGCCCAGCGAATGATTTTTATCATCTATAAACTGTCAGGATCTTTACAACATTTTACAAGAATAATCATAGTCAGAAGCAAGAAAAGTCAACCATGCATGCATATATGAATCAAAATACCAACATGAATACTTGAAACAAAATATATTAATCTCAAATAAACCAGATCTGAACAAGTCAATAATCCTAGGTCACATTGCCCAAATAAAAAATAATTCGAGTAATCAAGTACAATTGTTCAAGATAAGCAACAAGAAATAACAATAGCAAAACTCCAGCATCTAGAATCTCATATCACCTGCTCCATCCGACAGCTGATCTCCAAAATCTGTAATTTAGTAAATTTTAGGAAGAGGAAAAAGAAAACAAAGTCAATATAAGTTACGGGCTGCTTGTAGTGCAGGTACAAGTACAGGAAAGGGTAAACAACATAGCATGGAATAGACATGGTAACAAAATAGAACAACTAGCATGGCAAGATGAACAAGTGTAAGTGGCATGTATCAAGTGTCAAGTGAATAAGTATCATATAAACAAGTAACTAGTATCAAGTGTCAAGTAAACAAGGATCAAGTGTCAGAATCATGTATCATGTACAAGTATCAAGTAGCAAGTGTCAAGTGATTATGTTCAAGTCTTGTATTATTATTATCTAGGTAGCACTTCATGTGTCCCAGGTTTTTAAAACATGGTTGCTATATTCAAACAGTTTCACTTTAGATTTCATAGTGGATCATAGAGGACAGTGTACTCAGGGACAAGCTCTCAAGTAATCAAGCTCCAAATACCAAATATCAAGCTCTAAGTACCAAATATCAAGCTCCAAGTACCAAATATCAAGCTCTGTGTCAAAAGTGCAAGTGTCAAGTAATCACGTGCCCAACTCCAAATAACCAAATAATAAGCTCCAAATAACCAAATAACAAGCTCCAAATAACCAAATAGGATCTATGAATCCCCTTACGAGTACACGTTTCCGTATTTTCCACTATTAGATCTTTCCCTTTAAACCCCGTCTTAGTTTCTTATTATTACTATCAAACAGGTATGTGCGTGTACAAAACATGGCAAGAATAAAATGGTATGAAAATGTAACAGGTTCGGGCTGGAAGATAAACATGCACAGGTGAAAGACAACACATAAAAGATTAGGACAACGAGAATTCTAGTTCAGGATAGCAAGACAATACTGCACCAAATCTGGAATTCTCATTGTTTCAAATATGCAAACCTGGATCCGTCAAATAATCTAGAAAATAGACTCCCGGCTGAATCTAGAAAATATATATAAGTCATATGGTATTTCACAACAACAAGACTCAAAATAGGTTTGAATCCAGAAAACATGTTCAACATGGAATCAGAAGTTTGTATTCAAGAACAGAAAAACTGCATGAAAAGTCACTGATTAAATCTACGAAAAATATGGGGTATTCCCTAGTATGTCTAGTATCAGAAAATAAAGTTTCATAATTTTTTAATATATATAGAATAGTCAAGAAAAATCAGAAAACAGCAAGATACAGTAGTTTTGTAAATATGAAATTATAAACACTGCAGTACGAAAATAGCAATATCTCACAAATCATAAATCCAAATCCAAATCCACCAAAAGGGTGATAGGATAGACACAGTAGGCTAACTTTCATATTCACAAATATTTTACAAAAAGCAAGTAGAATTAGGTCGAAAATCAGGTTCTTTACTGAACAGCAAGAAAATTCTGCAAGTATAGTAGTTGTTTCCAAGCATAGAATAGTTTATAAAAGTTATTCATTAAATCCACAAAAATTCTGGGTTAATCCCAATCAAGTCTAGTTGTATTATGCAAAATATTGGATCAAAATAATACTTTTAACATCATGATAAAAATAAATTACTCTTCAGAATTCATAGAAAACAAAATTTGAAAATCTTTCTACACCTCTGTAGTAAAATAGACATAACTCACAACTCGTAAAACGAAACTGAGATCTATCAGAAAATCTTGAAAGTAGACAGAATTCTCTACAAATATTATTCACAAATAAAATTCATATACTGATCTTAATAGGGTCTAAAATACTGATCAAAAGTAAGGTAACAGAAAATTCAGAATTATTCTTCGAACATAAAATCGTCTAGTTCATGTAAAATTCATCCAAATCAATCCAAACATGAAATATAGTGTACTAGATGTCCAAACAACATGGTATAGGGTATTTTGCAGGTCCACGATAAGTTATAGCACGAGTAACATATCAAGCACACGACATCACAAAATAGCATGCATATATACATCCAAAAAGTGGTCATCCCTAGTTGTTTTATGTTATGTATGTTGTGAGGAAACTATGGTCGAATCAACACAATAGAGACAATATATAACAAAGGATTCACACATAAATTGTCTCTAGAACCCAACTACACTACAGACTGTATTTAGTACTTGTATTACACAAAGAAAAGAATATATGTTACTTGCCTGAGAGACGACGACAGAAATGACGAAGCAAGAGCAAGATTAATGGGAGCGGATTCCCGAGCAACGAACTCAACGAATGAACCCACAAACCACGAACACAAAGCACAAATCTCGATGATCAAGGGGATAATCAAGATGATCGAATGGCTAGATCCAAGAGATCAAGATCAAGATGATCGAATTAGATCAGATCAGATCGGATGGCTGAGATCGAAGATCAAGGTCAAGATGATGAAGATCGGACTACCTAGATAAAGGTGATCAAGATCAGATCAACAGGCGGCTACGATCAAAGGGAGTTGATCATCATCATGATCATGATGATCAAGAGAAGATCGGACGATCGAGATTCAAAGTGGTAAACCAACATCAACAGCAAAAGCTTGGCTCGACGGCTGCAAGGCTTTGGCGACGGCGATCGGCACAGGGCAGCAAGGTGGCGGCCACAGGTGGCTGCAGCAGGGGTTGATGTTGCTCGTAGGTGTCGGGCTGCTGCTACGTTGCGGAGGAGCATAGGGTGGCATTCGGGATGAGCAGAAGATGCTGCAGTCGATGGAAGCATAGGACGGAGGGGTCGCGAGCGGAGACAGCGCAGGGTAGCTGCACTGCTGGCTGATGTCGGGACGGGGAGCGGCACCTGCTGCTGCGTCGGGAGACAGGGCGCGCACAAGGGGATGATGATGTTGCTGCGGTGCACAGGCAGCAGCGCTCAGGGAGCAAGGGACCAAGGTGCTCGGGGTGCTGCGATGTCGTCGCTGGCTGCTGCAGGACGTCGTGACTGGAGAAGGGAGGCGCTGTAGTTAACGACTTCGATAGGTGATGGGATGCCAGGGGTGGGAGGAAGGAGGCGACGGGAGTGGGTAAACAGGAGGAGCGGATGAGCGGGAGAGATGAAGACGAAGTGAATAGGAGGGGGCGGCTGGGTTGGTAGGGATGAACAGGGGTAGGGTTATGGGTACGGGTATACATAGATGAGTATTAGGTTAAAGATGCTAACGGGTTGGGTAATAGATAACGGGTATGGGTATTAATGGGTTTGGGGTTTTAAATAGGGTATGAGATTAAAATGGGTTTTAAAATAGGATTTAATAAGAAATAATAGGATTGGGTTTTAAAATCCAATAGGAAAAATAAATAGGATTTATAAAATACAAATTTCACAATTTCTCATAGGTTGCAAAACAATATTTTACAAGTTCAATAAAATTAATTTGAAAAATACAATTAGATTAATATTTAACTTTTCACAAACAATTAGGATAGTCACATACAAATAATATACGTGGTTTGTACTTCAAAATAATAATACTAATAATAAAAATAATAATGCTGTTAATAATAATAACACAAATAATAGGATTTGTATTATTGTATAAGACTCATTTGAAAATAACAATATGTACAATTGATGAAAAGAACGAATTTTAACAGGGGATACAAAATAATTTTGAAATAAAATGAATTTATGAAAACTAATTTTTTTTATAAACCCTAACCCAGATAATACACAGAAAAAGAAAATACACCCAAAATACAGAAAACGGAAAATAGGGGTTACACCTACCCACATTGCAACAAAATTTCGTCCTCGAAATTTGCTTCGGCGGTGCATAGGACATGACAAAAACAAACTTGGGGAAGGGTAACAAAACAGAGAATTAAAGGGAAAGGAACAAAGCAGTGATAATACTAGAAAAAGAAGGAAGTGGGTAACAAAGGTCAAATGGAATGCAAGAAAAGAAACAAACGGTATCAAAAGGAGAGAAACAGTACAAGATAACAAAGCAAGATAGGGAGTAGGCAGAACTGGAATCAAAGGGAGAAAGGACAGAGAAAATTTGAATCAAATAGTGAGTCAATGGATGAGGATGAATACAAGGGATAGAAAAGAAAATAGTGCAAGGAATAGAGAGTCAAACAATACAAAGGAGAAGTAACAAGGGAATCTTGGGACCTATGGGTTGTGGGCCCAAAACCCGCTTCTGCTGTGTCACTCTGATCGGGAAGACTCTGCCAATAGCATCCATTAGCTCCAGCAAGAACTGAGCAAGAATAACATAATGACAGCACCGGAATTGAGGGGAACAAGATAGGGAAGAAACAACTAGTATGATACTCAAAATGAATAAACAAATGAAGATGAATGCAAGACACGAAAAGCAATGAATGGCACACGAGCTGAAATAGGAGGGAATTAGCGAGACAAGCAGAAAATAAGAAATTTCTTGCACCAGAATCAAAAGAACAAACAAGGGCAACACCTAAGATAGAATCAAAAGACAAGGGAAAATGAATTGATGATCAAGGGTGAGGGAAACACAATGCAGAAAGATAATATGAAAGAACAATGCAAGATAAATGAAAGAAGCAAAAGAGAAACAATCAAAAACAAAAAAAATGCAAAATATACCTGCAACAACACCCTTTGTTGACTCAGCATCTGCAGCAGTCAGGTTGAAATTCGGACCTCTCCTGGGGGCAGCGGTCCTTTAACCGACAATCTCTTTGCATTTTTTACTCCCTTATTCATTTATTTGCATTGTCACCATTCATTGAATCTTTATTTAACATCATTCTTAATCACTCCATTCATATCCATGTCCCTTCTTATTCTGGTGTTGTCACCATTTTGCCTTTCCCTTTGGATTCTCTTGCTTTGTTATTCATCAGTTTGTTTTTGCCTTGTCCTGTATACCACTTGTACAAATTTCAAGAACAAAATTTTGTTGTAAGGTGGGTAGGATTGTAACCCCCATTCCCAATAATTAGTATTTTCTGGGTATTTTCTATAATTTGAATTTTTGTAAATTTATTTTGTGTTAGATTCGATTTGGATCTTCTATTAAAATATTTTCTGATTGAAATCTATATTTATTTCGAATAGTGGTTTTCTATCCCTAATTGATCGACTATTTATGTTATTAGTTTTCGGATTTTAATAAATTTGTTCAACTCAAATCCTATTTTCTGCATCTCATTATTATTATTATTATTATTATTATTATTATTATTATTATTATTATTTTGTTTTTAGCCCGAACATGCTCAACTTTATATGAATTTCACTATTTGATTTAATGTGTGTGTGTATGTATGTGTGTATATATATATATATATATATATATATATATATTAAATATCCTATTGTTCTTTCTTGATTATTTTCTTTTTGATTAAATTTGTTCATGAAAAATTTACGTTCTTCTTGATTGAGCCTTTCTTGTTGAACCTATTATCTTTTATTTAATTGTGGGTATTTTTAGTTGAACCCTATTGATTTTGATCTATCTCTTAATTGAACCCTAAAACCTAATTTGATTTGTTCTTGAACCAAAACCGCTCTTATTGGATCCTTAACCACTAACCCAATATCCCAATTGTACCCTAATTGTACCTTATAAATACAACCCTAGTGCAAACACTAAAAATTGCAAAATTTTGATGCCCTAGCTGCTTATTCTCTCTCCTCTCTCCTCCCAATTTCTTTCTCTCCGTTTTGAACCCATCCTGTTCACCTCCTTCGTTCGTCTTCTCCGACGACCACCCCCCCTATCGCCACCCTCCTATCGACGCAGCCACCCCACTGTAACCCCCAAGTGACCTCCTCCTCTGGCCTCGACGTCAAACCACAAAACCCCCTTCCTGCTTCTTCTCCGACCATCTCTCCGGCGCTCCTCGCCGTCGACGCACCTCCGTAATGCCGCCCCACCTTCCCTCGATGACTAGCACCACCACAGAAAAGACCTAAACCATTCCTCTAGCTGTTTCCCCTATTTTCGTCGACAACAAAACTCCCACCCTGACGCCGCTCCTTCCTTCCGATTGGCGACGTTGTAGCACCGCCCTCCAATCCCCGTCGCACCGTCGCCTGCGATGCCGACGTCAACCTCGCCACCGGATCCACCAGCCCCCTTGGCCTTATTGCTGTCTTTTTGTTCACTGTGATTGCTGTGTCTCTTTGCTGTTGCTTTGGGTTCTTTTGCACGTATTGTGTACGTGTTATATTGTGTTCGTGGGTTTGTTGCCTTGGGATTCTTATCTCGTTATTCTTGGTATTCATTTTCGTCATCTAACATGCAAGTCATTGTCCTCTTGAATATTTAATTGTATCAAATTCAAGTTTCGTTGAAACTCTTGCAAGTAGATCCATTGTTCATCGTATTATACATATTGTTATCTCTTTCGTTGGGTTTATTGTGGGTTTATACGAGCTAACCCCAATACTCTTGACATCATGCCAATTTGAATCCAAAAATATTGAATCTTGCATACATCATATAGTATAGATAATAGGGGTACACATATAGTCACGACACAAATAAATTATTGTAGAAAGAATTGCTAGGCTGTATGTTGTTTGATCAACTAATGGTTGATTGATGATAGATTTTTATATGGTGTGTTATAATTTTATTTATCATGTTATGACACTCATCATGTTGATTATACAATTTATTGACTAAACAATCGATATCTGTTATGATTAATTAATTTATTTTTCATGAAAATACCCTAAAACTGTATCTTGCTTGCTGCCTGAAATTTGTCTACTGTTTTTGAACCAGTAAACAATCTTAAAATGAATTACTTTCTGAATAAGAATTGTAGCCTTATCTTTCTAGTTTCCAGTACATCTTGAATTTTTTTGAATTCTGAGTTTTGTAGCAAAAGTTATGCCCGTTTTACTACAGCTGTGTTTTTATTTCCATAATTATACTTTTCAGTTTTTTTTGAATTAATTATTCCTATTTCATAATATTGCATGAAATGATGTATGTATGTTGCATTGCATGATCCTAATGTCTTATTGTCATTATTCTAATTGTCCCATTTCATGTTACCCTTATATTGTTCCCATATTGATACTATTGTTCATCTCATGTCTCGAGTTGCATATTGTATTGTTGCATTAATAAAATAATTAATAAGTTGGGGTTTAAGGGATTGACTAGAGTAGTTGATGATGTAGTAACTATACTCGGAGGAGGGGCCCGTGTTTTCCTAATTACCGTTCTGGCTATTGTTCTATCGTGTGATTATGGTTACGACGGTAACCCAATCTATCGTGTATTGTATCGTTGCCGATGACTGTATTGTTCTGGCTATTGTTTTATCGTGTAATTGTGGTTACGACGGTAACCCAATCTATCGTGCATTGTATCGTTGCCGATGACCGTACCGTGCACCGAAAGGTGAATATTGATTACCGTTGACGAGTACATGATCTATAGAATCTTCCACTTAAGTCTAAAATGACATTGATTGTATGCATCGAACCTGTAGTATGGGATGTACTAGTTAATGCATTAGTAAGGATAAAAATGATTAATAGACTTAAGGATCACACAACATCGACATGCATATTGTTCCTCATTGTTTCTAGTGATATTGAATATTGGCTAAGTGTTACCGTTATTGATCATTGATTACTGTTACCAAATTTTGCATCATTGTTTAGAGCCAATTGCATCGATTATCATGATTGTCCCATGTTATTGATTCCTATTGATCCATTGAATTCATTGTTACACCGTTATTCCATTGTTCCCTGCTTTCTCTACTTGCTGTCCATGACTTGCTCTAAAGACAATTTTTTCCTCTTTTTAGATAAAGTTTTTACAGGTGTTGATGGAGAATTACCTGCTGGAATTGGAGAACAGATAACCTAGATCCGTTAGAAAAATCTAGAAACTAGACTCTCTGTAGATTCCAGCAAATATATATAAGTCACATATTAGCCACAGAAACAGGGTTAAAAACAATATTTAATACAGAAATCGTGTTCAGCCAAAAAATACAAAATCTTGTTTATAAGCATGAAAAGAGTTTAAAGAATCTGAGAAAAATTTGGAAGATTTCCTATCATATCTAGTTTCAAAATATAAAATATCATGAAATTATATTACATATAGTATAGTCAACAAAATTGGAAAAACAAAGTAATGCAACAAAATCTCAATTCTGAAAGTTCAGACATAGCAGTACCAAAACAGAGATAATTCATAAAATATAATTCGAAATCCAGATCCGTCAAAAGATTAGTAAAATAAAAAAAAATCAAGATATAGTTTATATTCATGAACTTTTCATCAAAAACGAATAGAATCAGGATGAAAACATAATTCTTTATTGAACAACACACAGTTTGGGAATATTTCGATGTGTTTCACAAGTATGAAATGAGATATAAAAGTCAATAATTAATTCTACAAAAATTAGGGATTGATCCCGGTCATGTCTAAACATACTTAGCAAAATACATTGTTCAAATTCTACTTTTAATATCAGTTTTAAAATAAAATTCCATACCGAATACATATAGTTCAGAATCTGAAATATACGATACGACTGTAGTAAAACAATAATAACTCATGCATCAAAACTCAGAATTCAGATCCGTTGAAAGTTATGAAAACTAGAAAATGAAGGATACAATTTATGTTCACAAACTTATTTATTTTACTGATGTTACCAGGGTCAAAGTTACTGTACAAAAATAGGGCAGCAGTAAAACAAAAGTTCTTTTATGCATTTTATCAAACAACTTTACTACAAACGGTCTAATCTATATGTCATACAAAGCATGGCATATATGGGTTACTCAAATCAGCATGGCATGAGAATAATGGTCTATAATGAGATCATACATACAACAAACATCTATGTAACAGTCATTTACAACATACGGTGTGTCACAAATAACATACAGTCAAAGTGTCATCTAATCTAATTGTTTTCATGCAAGAGGTGTCAATTGTTGTAACTAATCATGATCAAGAGATGATGTCAATGGTTAAACTAACAAATATGGATCATCATGAGAGCACACACATTTTCATATTAGACTACTTATGGTATTAACTTGTATGACAAAAAGAACACATACAAGCTACTTGCCTGTTATAAGACGACGTATCGAAGAACATAATAACGGGAACGGATCCCGATCAACGAATGCAACGAACAAAAAGACGAGAATCACACCACCGAATCACGTGCACGAGACGACACGCGCACACACAACCCAAAGAGACAGCAGCAAGCAAACAACATCAAGGTTGGTGGCAGTACCTCGGGGAGACGACGACGGCTAGGATGGCGGTGGCGGTTGGGGTCTGCAGTGCTGCAGGCTGTGTTGCTCGAGCAGAACAGGGAGCGAGGGGGGTTAGCCTGGGGGTGTGAGCACGGAAGGGAGAAGAGGAGAGGGGTGATCGGAGGTGGTGTGTCGCCGGCATCGGAAGACAGATACGACGACAACAAGAGGCGGGGAGAGGGGACCGGGAGGTGAGGTCAGGGGTGATGATGGATAGAGAGAGAGAGATAGGATTAGGGTTAGGATTCAATTAGGGTGGTTATATAGGGGCAAATTGGGTTTGAGTGAACCGGGTAGTATCCAATAGGAAGAAAAGAATCCAATAAGAGATAAATAGGTCATGAAATAGGTTTAAACAATAAACGAGATCAATGACAAATTGTAGGCCAAATAAATGAGAATAAAAAGTTGAATCAATGCAAAATGAATCACAAGAGAGAGAAGAACAACACACCATACAAAGGGAATGAAATTAAATACAACCAAAAATAAAATAAATAATCAAGAATTTTATTAAATATAATTAAAAATACAAATATGAGCAATAGGGGTTACACAAACATTCTACCCCCAAACTCCATTCTATTCAGCAACACCAAATACACATTCAGAAGAAGGGTCCCTATTTCCCACCACCCTCAACTCACCCACAATCTCCTCCCAACAATCCCTCAACCTCAGTTAACAAGCACATTAATGGCCAACAAGTACCTCAGCACTCCACTTCTCCTTCCTCTCCTAAACTTCTCCCCATACAAGAACATCACAATGAATCAGTGTTACCACTCGAGACTCCCCTGGCTGCTACTACGGCTCCACAGGGGAGTCCAGTCGCGCCTACCAGAGTTCAACATTCTTATGTTAATTCTGTACAACAAGTTAACCCAACAAAGGAAGAATGGGTGAGAGTGGATAGTAAAGCAACAAGAAGGACTAATAAGAAGAAGATGAATGCTAAGAGAGTCATGAAGTCCTGCCGAAAAGGGAAAAAGAAACCGGTGCCTTGTTTTGACTGTGGATATTTAGGCCATGTTCGTGCTGAGTGTACTAAGGAGGTATGGTGCTTAAAATATATAAAGTGGGACACATGTCGTATGTTTGTTCTAATGTATCTTCCAATTCTAAAGATGAGAAAAGAGCAGTTCTAAAGGGGAGATCACTGGAGAACCCCAGTTACATCAAACTGATAAGTAGTTTACCAATTGCCAAGCAAGAAGAGCAATGACTCCGCAAATGGTGTGGGCTTGCAAAAATTAAGTCTGGAAGACCTCCGGAGAATCATCTTCTAGATTTCCTCAATTCTCGATGGCCAATGAAGGGTCACAGAGAATGGTGGTAAAAAAGATTTGCAACCTTCAATTCCCTATCTCTTTCCCTCGCCGGAAAAGCTCGCTGATATGATTACTATAGAGGTAGTGGATTTTAGGCATTTATAGCTCAATTCTCAGATGGACCCATATTTTTGGTGCTGAATTACCACAGGGTAATGCATATTGGATTTGGATCCATAACATCCCACTCCATTGTTGGAGGAAAGAGGCAATTCAAGAAATCGTTGCGGAATTCGGGTTGGTGGTATCTATTGATCCCAAAAAAGTGTAGAGATCTAATTTGGTGTCTGGCTGTCTACTAGGGTGCTTTTTCGAAGCCCTAACATCGATCTCATGTTTAGATTCACTAAATTTTACACATTTGAGGAAGCTCATGTGATCGAATTTGTTCTAGAGACGAAGGTGCCTACTGAGGAGGCCCAACCATCTTCCTTACCTAAGACTCTAGTTCTTAATTCACTAAAGATGGACAGACTTACAAAAAAGTTGCTTTACCTGAGATTGATAAGGCGATCGATGGATCCCATGAATTCGATAGAACCCATTGGGAACTCTTCCATGTGGCATTTGGTGAGCGGCAAGAGCCACTTACATTGGACACCATCCCCAAATCTTTCAAGGCCACAGATCTACCGGTGGTTAGCAGCAACGGTTTAAATGTTTAGCAAAAAAGTAGTCAAACTCGTCTGTCATAATTGAACCTGGGGAATTCAGAACGGTCACATAAGAGCCGAAGTTAATAAGGAGGAGGGTTGCCACAGAGTAACATGCAACAAAAGAAGGACAACCAAAGTTCCAATTTTGAGCTTTGAGTGTAGATGAGGAAGGGGGTGACCGTTTTGGCAATAGATCGAAAAGGGAAACTTTGGTCTTGAGCCCTCTGAGAACTTCTCGAAGTGGACAGAGCTCAAATCCATGGAAAACGTGAATCTCAAAAGTGAGGAGGAAGTTTAGGGTAGTGGGCTATCGGTGGTGATTCTTTCACCAAAAAACTAGGCCAAACCTCTGAGAATAGGAGCAACAAAAAATAGACATTTTGAAGGTGGAGAAGAGACTGTGAGAAGCTTGAGCCTATAACGCTTTCATTAAAAAAGAAATAACATAGATATGAGAATAGGAGCAGGGACAAGAAGGAAAGTTTTTTTTTTGAAAAAGGAGAAGAAGAGAGTGAAGAGATCGAGACACATCACGACCTTCTAGTGCGTTCGAAATCGACACTCTCCACCAATATGCTTTTGCCAAGTGGCAGTTGCGAAGCCCCAGAGAAGCACGTGATTGCTGCACTTCACGAGACTTTTTTAGCCTCTCCCGCCTATGGGCATCTGCCATGTGACAGCCTCTTCAATTTTGCTGCGCTCTGTGATGGACTCGGGGTGAATGGGCTTCACAATTTAGTTGGGCCCAAGTTGGGGTTTAACTTTCCTATTGATTGTGGGTTATTGAATAATGGGCCAGTATATGATCTATTAGTAGCAAATGATGAAGGCGGGAAATTATGCCTTGATTTAGAAGACGAAAACTTTTATGAAGAAGAAGACTCAGATCTTGAAGATGATTTTGTAAGAGATACGCAGTTATATCCAGCTACAGATTCTACCCCAGATTTTGTTCCTTCCGCCTTTCCATCACAATTGACGGTTCCTCAAGATGGCTTTGCTCTTCAAGAAAATTTACAAGATTTTAAGGTCCACAAAACTGCTGAGAGAGCTCATGTGGAGTCCCTAGAAGACTATTTGGAAATCGCAACAGTCGCTAAGTTGACTAAGATTAATGGTGGAGGCATGCATTTCTTTTTAGCTTGCATTTTTAATTTCATGCCTAATTTCGATGTATTTAATCTTGCCAAAACTGTGGGCATGCGGTAGGAGATATGGAACGAAATGCTTACCCTTTGAATAAAATTCGAGGATGGGAAATTGAGTGACTAAACTTAGTCTTGAATCCTGATCCTGCGCCCCCCCCCCCCCAATGTAACCCTCACCTAGTTCTAAATGAATATTCTTCTCTGGAATGTTAGGGGTTTGGGGAGACAAGGCAAACGGGAGATGGTTAGAGACACTATCAACTCGTCCAGGGGTGACATTGTTGGTCTCCAAGAGACCAAAATCTCACATATGGCTAGCCTTAGGAAAGTTGGGGGGAATAGGATCTTTGAGTGGAAGATCTCTCCTTCTACTGGGGCATCAAGCGACATCACTATAGTCATTAACCTTGATTTTTTATCTTGTCTGGATGAATTTTGAGGGAACTTCTCATTATCTGTTCTTCTCCAACGTCATAGCCATAACTAGATGCAGGTGATTTCTGTAGTCTAAGGCCCAAATCTTGCATCTTATGGACCTTTGTTCGGGGATGGACTCTGCTCTATCCAAACACTGTGGGAGCTCCCTTGGTTAGTTAAGGGGAGGGGGGATAGATTATTTACTTGGTCTAATATGCAATCTTGTCCTATTCTGGCTAGGCTGGATAGAGTGATGATCTCACTAGATTGGTAGAAAAATTCCTAGCAGTTAGAGCCAAATCACTCCCAAGACCCACTTCTGATCATATTCCAATCTTACTTGACTTTGGAGAGCAACAGGTCAGTAATATGAAGAAATTCAAGTTCGAGAAAACTTCACTGGAAATTTAGGGTTTTCACCATCTTGTAATGGAAAGTTGGGCACTCCTTACTAGAAGTAACGAGGTGGCTGCAATCTGGTGCAAAAAGATTCGAAGACTTTGGGCTAAGTTGAGAAAGTGGAATCGAACACATTTTGAGACCATATAGAGAACAAAAGAGTTTATCTCAGAAGATATTGATGATTTGGAAAGACTAGAGGAATCTAGAGACATCTCCCAAACAGAACGCAATAGACTCCTTTCGCTAAGAGAGGATATTGCGCAACTATACAAATTAGAAGAGATCAAATGACAACAATGGTCTAGAATCTCGTGGCTCAAAGTAGGAGATGTGAATACGACATTTTTTCACTGGGTGGCCAGCGCACGTCGGAGATCTAATATCATCTTATCTATCCAAATGGAGTTAGGTCTGATTCAAGAAGAAAAGGAAATAGATCTTGCATTCCAGACTCATTTCAAAAAAAATGTTTACAGTAAAACAGATTTTAGGGTCCAATTAAAAGGGGAGTTCTGGCATAACAGAGCAGTCAGTCTGGAGTAATCACTACTCTCACTCGAATCTCCATTCACAGTGGAAGATGTCAAACGAGTGGTTTTCCAAATGGGCAATGATAAAGCTCATGGTCCAGACGGGTTCCCGATGATCTTTTACCAGACCTTCTGGGAGGAGATCAAAGATGATATTATGGTAGTCATCTAGGAATTCTATGACAACTGACTTAAACAGGGGAGAATTAATTATGTGAAGGTTGTCCTTATTCCTAAGAAAGAAGATTTCCGGAGCGTTAGCAACTTTCGTCCTATTAGCCTCCCCATTCGTCCTATCAGCCTCCTCAATTGCTCGGTCCAGATTATTACAAAGATCATTACGAACAGATTAAGCAAGTTGATGGACTGACTAATCAGTAACGAACAAACTGGTTTTTATTAAGGTTCGTTGTATTCTGGACTATGTTGCTATTGCAAAAGAGACTATTCACTAATTCCATATCTCGAACGATAGAAGTTATTTATTAAAACCGTACTTCAAGAAATCCTACGACCCAGTCAAATGGAATTGTCTTTTTGAGGTATTAAGAGGCATGGGATTTGGGGATAGATGGATCAAATGGATTAGATGTCAGGTTTCGAGGGCAATCACAGATAAAATATACAACAGAAAAATCAATCACAAAATATCGAAACCTAGCCATGGATCCATGCGAAAACCATAAATCGTGTTTAAGAGTTATACCTTAAAGATGGATATGGTGTCTCCACAATTTATGTCAATCACCGCACTGTAAAGGTTGCGGTGCCTCTACTGTATCCACACAAACGGATCAAATCAAGCCCTCCCCCACGTCGCGGTGCTAGCTACGGAAAGGAAATGTTCCTCACGATCTTTCTCTCTCTCTCTCAAAATTTCTGTGATGACTAGAATTTTCTCCTGTGTCTTTTCCACAAGAGTATATCATATACATAAGGTGCAGAAAATCAACTCTAAAAGAGTAGTGAGGCGGTTGGGCTCACAAACTGACCAGAGTCAGATTCTTGTGTGTCCCTTCTAACTTTAGTTGACTCATTTAATCTAATTAATTACCCAACCATGTAAGGAGTCCAAGTCTTACCAGGATACCCAATTAAATTCATTTTATGAATTTAAGTTCAAATTTCGATCCATTCAAAGTGTGTGACGATGTAGGTTCCCATTACGTTGACAATAATACTAAAATCATATTCTAGTGTTACAAACAGAGAGCGGTATATAGCAATACATCATTGTTACTCAAGTAATGGGAATGCCAGTGATTTGAAATAACCTATCTGTGAAAAATGCTACTATTGAGTCTAGTCATTTTGTCCAGATATTTTAATTGACCACAAGGAATAGTGTAATACCCAATGTTAAGAATATATATATATATATATATATATATATATATATATATATATATATATATATATATATATATATATATATTGCCCTATAGGAGTTCTATAGGGGGGTTTGTATGGAAATTTGATGGTGGGCCTCGGTTTGAGAAATGAGGGGGGAGGGGGGCTGTTGGCATTGGGTTGGCATTCGGGTCGAACGGGCCCGGCCGGGACAGACCCGCCCAGGTTCGATGTTGACTTGGGCGGGTACGGGCCGGGTTGCTTGCTTAACTCGGCCGGGCCGGGCTGGGTTGAAAAGTAGAAATGGCGACCCGCCCAACCCGTGAACCCTTTCGGGTCCAACCCGGGTCGGTTCGGGTCGGGTCGCGGGCGGCCCGTTTAGATAGGTTTTTTTAAAATTATTTGTTATTATTATTTTTAACCTTAAAAAAGTAATAAAAATAATAAACAGTAAAAATCGTAATAATAGTAATAATAAGATTGTAAGAGTGAAATTGCCAAAAAAAATTGAAATATTATTCATATGATTTCAAGTTATACAAGTTTCACAATTTCTAATAAGAAATAAAGAATTCACAAATTTGTTTTATAAACATATTTCTCATATACAATTTCAATTTACTTCAATATTTATAATTTGAAATAACAAGCAAAGATCTAATACAATTTTTTTAACTATTTACAATTGTCTTCAAGTTGGTGGCCTTCAATTTGTTGTTGTTGACTTCTTGTTGTTCTGTTGTTGGTATTGCCGTATTGAATTCTTCATTTTGGTTGCTATTGTTGTTGTTGTTGTTGTTCTTCCGGCGAGTTGCTCCCACTTGTGGACGTAGATAATGCTTTCCCTTGTATCCTATCTTCAGCCTTCAGCCATCTTCTGTGCAAACGAGTATCTCTAACGAGTCGGGCTTCAAGCGATTCCTATAATCAGTTAGAACCCTGTCACTTGAAGAAAATGCACTTTCAGAAGCAACTGTAGAGACAGGAGGAGTTAGTAAATCTTTAGCCATATATTTAAGAATACTATAAGTGTGTTCATGGTCTTTTCACCATTATAAAATATCTAGTGAAAAAGAAGAAGACTCAGAATCTTGTTGGTTATACCAATATAATTCATTTGGTTGATTAGTCCTAGGTTTTTTGGATTGAATTTGTGCAAGTAAATTAAATGTTCTATCATCAAATTTACTCTTACCCTTACATTTGGAACTACTAGAAGAAGAACTAACTACAGAAGTTGTACTACTAGAAGCAAAAGATCTATCATAATAATCATATAAGTTATTTAATGTAGATTCAAATTTAACTAAGAAAGAAGCGCAATCAATTTCTATTTCTATTTCTACATTTTTCCCAAGTAATGCAAAAAACATTTCAATCAAACTCTTCGTACCTTCTAATTTGATACGAGGATCCATAACGGTAGCAACACAAATCAACATAGGAGGAGGATAAAAATACTTCAAAATTTTTTTATATGCAGGTTTTACAATATCACCAACAAAAGTATCATTTAACATTTCGTTAAATTTGCATCATAGTACTATTGAAATAAAAATGCTACTAGAAGTAGATTCATATGATTTTGAAAATTTTAAAGTTGCGGTTTTAAAAGGTTCTAAAAATTTCAACAAAGATTCGGCATAAAACCAATCGGTGGGAGTCATTTCAAAATTTGACATATTTTTTGCGATACAAAAATCATTTACAACTGCTTTATATTCGGTAACAACATGTAGTAAATCAAAAGTAGAGTTCCATTGGTGTTTAACATCCTTTGGAAATCTTCTAAAAGGTACATTTGAAATCCTACACCAATTTTTCCATTCTTGAAATGCGCTGGGACTTAATGCAATAAAATGTACACAATTTCTAATTTTAAGTATATATAGATCGGCTATTTTTAATGCATCTTGAACACATAAATTTAAAATATGACATGCACATCTAATATGAAAAATATTGTCAGATGGAGGGTTTAATGCGAATTTTAAAGTAGTAATTGCTGCATTGTTGTTAGATGTATTATCAAAACTAATACACATAATTTTATCACAAATATGAAAAACATCATAAATTTCTAAAATACAGTTTGATATTTCAGTGCCATTATGAGGATAGGGCAATGCGACAAGTGATATGATTCTTTTTTGAAGAATCCAATCATTTTCGATCCAATGACAGGTTATTCCCATCATTGGAATATTGTTGACACCCGTCCAACAATTCGAAGTTAAACTAAATCTACAAGTTAAACTCTATAAAATTACAATTAAAGCGTCCTTCATTTCATTGTACATTTTAAAACAATCCGATTTATAAGTATTTCTCGAGATTCTTCTAAAATGAGGGTTTAAGGCCGTTTGATTAAAATTTTCCAAGTCCCTACTATTGGGATAGGAAAATGGTAAATCTTCCTTTATTACTAATCGGGCCATTTCCCGACGAACAAGATCGGGATCATAAGGGTGGCTATCAACTAGATCGGTCCTAGGGTTAACTTTTTGTTGGCCGGGTAGGTCAACAAGAAGGTCCTTATGGTTATGTTGGATGTGTCTACTAATTGTACTGGTGCCATCACCCCTCTTGAATTTGTATGCCTTAGAACATGTTTTACAAACTTTCAAACCTATACCCAGATTTTCTTCGTCCGGGATAAATTCGTAAAATTTATGCCAATCACTACTTTTCCCTCTACTTTTCCTACCACTACGGGGTTGTGTTGTTTCGGTTGGTTGGTTGTTGTTGTTCTTCTTCTTCTAATTGTATGTCTCCTACAACCTCATTGTGTGTACCCCATTGTTGGGTAGGAGGATCATGGTACTCTTTGGCGGGTTCACTAATTGGGACAATTGATAGCCTACGGGAAGTGCCGGTGGAATCTTGCCCACTTTGGCTACGACATCTACCGCGTGATCTAGACATAATGTAGTAATGTATGTAAAAAAAAACTACACATTGTTGGAGTGATGAGTTATCAAAAAAAATCTAGAAAACAAGAGGGTTGAGATAGAGAAGATAAAAAAACCATCCAAAATTATAACTACAACAAAAATTAAATAAGAAGAGAGGTATGAAATTTTGATACCATTCACCGTGGATATGCATATATAAAAAAATTCATAAAAATAAGAATAGAAGTAGAAGTAGAAATAAGCAATTCCGGAGTTGAAGAGTTGAGGAGAGCTTGAAGGAGAGTTGAAGACTTGATCACTTGGAGTTGGACGAGAGTTGAAGAGTTGAAGACGTTGTTGAATTTTGATTTCGATACGATCGGAATTTGATCGTGAATATGCCTTCAAGAATTGCTTGTTCAATACTTCAATTGTTCACAAATTGCTTAGAAATGAGTTATAATAGTAGAGAGATTAAGACAGATTTTTGTGAATTTTTTGATGGGGTTTTGGGGGGTATTTATAGGCTAAAAAAAACCAAAAAAAAACCCAAAAAAAGGGCAATTAGAGCTGTTGAGGGCTCTCTGGACAACAGTGCCGAACGGCACGTTTCGACCCGTTGGACCCGCGGGTCAATGGTCGACCCATGGCGGGTCGAACGCTTGACCCGTGGCGGGTCGAACGTTTAACCCGTTCGGGTTTAACGATTCGCAACCCGCGAGACCTGCAGGTTGGCGGGCAGGTTGGGTTTTTTAAACGGGTTCACGGGCCGGGTTGCACGGGTTGGATCCGTTATTTTCAAGACCCGGGTCAACCCGTTACTGTTCACGAGTTCGACCCGAACTCGTGACACCGTTTTGCGGGCCGGGTTATACGTGCGGGTCACGGGCGGGTCGGCGGTTGACCTGACCCACTTTCCATCCCTATGTTGGCAGCACATGGTGCCAGACGTGGGGCCCACCCCTGTAGGCTGACGTCAGCAGGGGATAGGCAACTGCTTCTGCGGCTGCCTACGTGGGCAGTGGGGCCCCATTGAGGGTCTCTGCTGTGTTCTTTCGTGAGAGTGAACATGAGGTATGAGATTTGGAATTGTCCTATATCGAGAGTAATCAAGATTATATATATATATATATATATATATATATATATATATATATATATATATATAATTGCCTGGGATTAAAGGTCACCAACAAGCATAACACCTCATATATATATATATATATATATATATATATATATATATATAATTGCCTGGGATTAAAGGTCACCAACAAGCATAACACCTTTTATGAGGCAGCCTGTGGTGGGTAGTTGTTTGCTAAAATCACTGATCGAGGCCGGGACGTTACAAATCGAGTGTGTCACCCTTGTACAGTGGCGGAGGCAGTTGCAAGCCTGGGGGGACAAATGGGACCCCAGAAAATTTGCAAAACCCCCCTTCTTATACCTAATTTTCTAATTTGCCCCCCCCTCCCCAATTAAATAATTTTTGGGACCCCAAACATAACCTATCCAAGCCCAAGTCCAAAAGCCCAAATACAAAACACATTCAACACAGCACCCATTTACCTCTTTTACATTTTACCCATTTATCAATCAGTTAACCTAAACCACTTACCTCATCCTCACACAGTCACGCTCCTCTCTTTCTCTTTTGGATTTGCACACAGCCAGAGGTGAGGAGCTCGCAGGTGGTGGTGCAGTCGACGCTCGGAGGTGGTGGTCGACGAGGGCTGCAGCGTTTGTGGTGGCGAGGAGGTGCTTTGAAGGTAGCAGTGGTGGGCCAGAGTTAGCGATGCCGGCAGTGGTCTGTGGTCAACCTCCCCAACAACTGAGATCAAGTAAAAAAACCAGTCTTTCTCAATAAAGATCATTTCTTGCTTTAATTTTAGTCTTTTAAATTCTAGACTTCTAGTTATTGTCTTATTGATTTTGGATTTTTTTGTGTGTTTAGGGTTCCTGCCTTCCTGGTTCCATCTATTAAGGCAACCGAAGCTCTCTGATTCTCTTTCATTTCATTCTCTCAATCCACAATTAGGTAACCTTCTAAATTCTTCTTTCTTTTTTTGTAGAATTGGGTCATCAATTTATAATTGAGAACTTTATTGAACATTTGAACTATGAATTTTAGGTTTGTCGGGTACTTTTTTTGTTGGGTAATTCAGTTTTGTTTTGTTTGTTTGGTGAGTTAGGGCTTAATTTGGTTTTGTTGGGTAATTTTTTTGGTAGGAAACCGTATAATAAATTCCACTTATTTTTCAATTCTTTTTGAAGGGTTTCACTTCAACCATCAGTTCTTGGTTTGGTTATAGGTAGGCCTATTACAAGATATAAATGAGGGGTTTCACTTCAACCATCTTCAGAATTGGGTCGACTTGAATGTAGCAATTAAACCATTGTTTAAGACCATTTGCAGACTTGTAGTCTTGTCAATTTGTTCGGGGACTTCAGACTCTCTTGATGGGTTTATATATTATCTTGTGTGACATTCTTTGCTATCTGTCAATTTTGTGGCATTCTACTTGGTTAATTATTTGTCATCTTTTTCTTTGTTCAGCTTGATATTTATTATTGACTGCATACTTGTTGTTTGTTTGCAAATCATGTTGGTATCTCTGAAAGTGGTTCATCTCCTAGGATGTGATTTTGTTGGTATAAGTTGAACTCATCATTTGTTAGTTTTGAGCATAGTTTTTGTGCAAGGAAAACTGTGATTTTCATATAAACCCATTAAGAGAGTACTAAAGAGATGCACTCATGTTTAGGATTTTCATGAGTACTAAAGGGACTTGTCAACAACCATTTATTTCATATCTTTGATACATATGCCTCAAAGTCAAGGTTAAATTATTTGTGAACACTAAGCATGCAGTTTTGTATTGTTGTGTGATTGAATTGGAAATATAGTACCAAAATAATTGGGTTATTTGTTGTGAATTGTGGTTGAATTTTTTTTGCAACTATGGATTAATAATATTGTATTGTTATACTTTGTAGATAGTATGAGCAAATCAAAAAGAAATCTCGATTTCTTTTTCGGGAAAAGAGATAGAGCCGTTAGTAGTAGTGCATCATCTCTTACTCCAATTTTCGAAGAAGTACCACTAATTGTTGAAGAAGAGGTGCCCCCTATTGGTGAAGAAGTATTGTTAGATGTTGAACACGTACCATGTGCAAATTAGGATCAACAATTTAGTGCCGGTAACGTTAATCCCTCAAGCTCCAAGCGTCTAAGGTTAATTGATCCTGAAAAGATGGATGCATCTTCTTTAGTATGTGATCCGAGATTACGTCCAAGCATATGGAAAATTCCACCTAACAAGAGGGATGAAATTCGACGGGCTTATATAGATGCCGGACCGTATCAACCCAAGCTTTCACATTATAAGCCTTCAGGTCCAGATAATCGTTGGCGATTTCGATCATCTTGGTATGAAAATCATCGAAGTTGGTTGGAGTATTCAGTGGAAAAGAATGCTGTATTCTGTCTTCCATGTTATCTTTTTTCAAAGAAGCCAACCGGGCGATTCGGAGAGGATGCATTTACTACAAAGGGGTTTGATAACTGGAAAAAAGTGGGAATCAAAGATAAATGTAAGTTGTTATTACATGAAGGAAAAGTTCCAAATTCGCCTCATAAAATGGCAGTGAAGAAATGTGAGGATTTGATGCATTATTCTGGACATATTGATAGTTTGATTGATAAAAAGACAGAGAAGCAGAAGAGTGATAGTCATTTACGCCTCATAGCCACCATAGATTGTGTAAGGTTTTTGCTTTATCAAGCTTAACCTTTTAGAGGCCATGATGAAAGTGAGGACTCCGATAACCGTGGAAATTTCATTGAATTGTTAACACTTCTATCACATTATAATCATGATCTAGCTCGTGTTGTGTTAGAGAATGCTCCAAAAAATCAAAAGTATACATCTCCAACAATTCAAAAAGATATTATACGTATCTTTGCCAACAAGGTTCGGAATGCAATACTTGAAGATGTTGGGAATGCTAAGTTTTGCATCATTGTTGATGAAGCTCGGGATGAGTCAAAAAGGGAGCAAATGGCTATCATATTAAGGGTTGTTGACAAAATGGGATGTATAAGGGAGCGTTTCTTTGCAATCGTGCATGTCAAGGACACACGCGCATCAACTCTCAAAGATAGTATGTGTGATGTGCTCACTCATAATAACCTCCAAGTTGAAAACATACGAGGTCAAGGCTATGATGGAGCAAGTAATATGCGTGGGGTGTGGAATGGACTTTAAGCTCTAATTTGTAGAGAATGTCCTTATGCATATTATGTGCATTGCTTTGCCCACAGATTGCAGTTAGCCTTAGTTACAGCATCGAGGGAGGTACATGCTGTACATGAATTCTTTGGGCAGATGACTTATATTATTAATGTTGTTGTAGGCTCTACGAAATATCACGATGAGTTGCGAGATGCTCAAGCTATTGAACTTGAAAAGCTAGTTGCTGCTAATGAAATTCAGACAGGAAGAGGAAAAAAATCGAATTGGTACATTACTAAGGGCTGGAGATACTCGATGGAGTTCTCATTATCGGTGTATTTGTAGCTTGATCAAAATGTACAATGCCTCGTTGACTGTTCTCTTGAATATGAAAAATGAAGGGAGAGATTATGAAGTGCGTGGTGATGCGGCAGTGGCTATGAAGATGATGGGAACGTTTGAGTTTATTCTTTGCTTGCATCTAATAGAAGAAATTATGGGAATAACAAATATTCTTTCTCAAGCCTTACAACTACAAACTCAAGACATCTTTGCTGTAGATTTGGTTACTACATGCAAATACTAGCCAAAGTTCTATCGTTTTGTGAATGGAATAATATAGATATTCCCGATTTATCCAATCTTTGCTCTAATGGGTGAGGTCTCCCCCATAGATGAAATCAAAATTCTATCATATTGGAGCATCATTTGAGGATTGATTTGTTTATAGCTTCAGTCGATTTCCAATTGCGAGAATTGAATAGCAGGTTTTCTGATTCTTCTTTAGAGATCCTTGTCTTTAGCTTAGCATTAAATCCAAGGGATGGGTTTAAGTCATTTGAAGTTAACAAGCTATCCATGTTGGCGGATAAGTTTTATCCCGAAGATTTCAGTGAACAAGAGAGGGTGCAATTAAGATTGCAATTGGAGTATTATGGTCTTGATGTCATAAAGCATCCAGAATTCTTGAATTTGTCTTCAACCTCTGATTTATGTCATAAGTTATATATGACAAAAAAATCAGTTAACTATCATCTAATTGATAGGTTGATCCGTTTGGTGCTAACTTTACCAGTTTCTACAGCAACTACTGAACGAGTCTTTTTGGCTATGAAACTTGTGAAGACGAAACTCCGCAATAGAATGGAAGATGATTATTTAGCTGATAGCCTCATTGTTTACATTGAAAAAATAATTGTCGTAGTTTTACTAGTGAGATGATCATGTCAGAGTTTTATTCTATGAAACCTCGACGGTAGGGATAAATTTGTTGATTGTAATTTTTGAAAACTTGGGTCATATTATTGACGTATTTTGTCGTTTGGTTATAAATTTATGGGTTTTATGAATATATATGATCCAATTATTTTGGAATTTTTTGGCAACACTGATGATGAATGCCAAAAAGAATGGGACCCCCATTTTGAATAGTTTGGCTCCGCCACTGCCCTTGTAGAATTCAATCTTTGGTTTCTTGATTTCCGAGTAGTCTTACTAAAACAAATGAGCTCAATATCTCATATTGATTTATTTGAGCACAGTTATGCATTTTGCAGTCTCACTCAATCAAGGGGCCCGTAGATATCGCTCATGTTATGTGGGAGGGACAAATCCTATCTAAGTTACTCATATCCCTCCGCATGATTTGTAGTATATCCGATAGTCTACTTTATAATCACCTTATTACAGACAACGTTTGAAGACATTAAAATATATAACTTCTTATGTAGGGAACCGTAGTGACTTCAAGTCAAAGGTCTACATACGCTATGGTCACTGTGAGAACTGCTTATGACACTCATGTAACGATCCATGCATCGTTCTCATGGTGGGTCGGTCAAATAAATTATTACTCTAATATTTACCAATGTGAAGACTCGATATCTCATATCCATGACCTGTGAGAATGGTCATCAGTCTACATACACACTAGTCTCTATGTATTATCGTTGTCATAATTCACAATAATACTTGACTAGGACATTTAAGAATAGTGTTCTGGTTTTAGTCAATAGGATCTCACAATCAAGTCATGCACTTGATATCCCATGATATTGAACTTACTACTCTAAGGATTTTTATTATGTTCATTTAGTTCACAATAAATAAAGTTCCTCAATTGGAAATAAATGTCATGATGCAATCTAAACTAGTAATGTCAATACACAACTGACCATAGACATTGCCTTTCGACCAGTAAGTCTGCTATTCAGGTCAATGGAAAGGCAGATAGATCATTCTCCTGTTGCAGAGGCCTTAGATAGGGGGATCCTCTTTCCCCCTTTGCTTTTTAAGATTGTTGCAGACATTCTTAAAGTCATGATGGAAAACTGTAGGCTTGCTGGTTTGATAACACCAGTAACTAGGGGTAGAAACGGTTTTGGGTGCTCAATCATTCGATATACTGACGATACCCTTCTATTTGGGACTGGGGATTTGGAGGAGATTATTACCTTCAAAGGAATCCTCTACTGCTTTGGATCCTGGTCGGGGCTTAGGGTGAACTACCATAAAAGTACCCTCATTCCTATTGCCTTGACAGAAGAAAAAGCACAAGATCATGCTACTATCCTGAATTGTAAACTTGATTACTTCTCTATTAAGTACATGGCCCTCCCTCTCCGCCTAGGCAAACTTAAGAAAATAGACTGACTACCGATTATTGATCGAGTTGAAGCCAAGCTGGCTGGTTGGAAAGGTAAGTCAATGTCATTAGGAGGAAGAATGACACTCATCAACGCGGTATTATCCAATCTTCCGACATACTACTTATCCTTTTTCGAATTTCTGAAGTGGGTCATCCAATAGATCGACCAGGTAAGAAAGAGATTCCTCTTGAAAGGGGCAGATGCAGACAAAAGGGGGTTACCATCTTATCAGGTGGGAGAAAGCTTGCATGAAAAAGAGTCAGGGAGGGCTTGATATCATTGACTTGAGAGACATGAATTTAGCCCTCCTCAGCAAATGGTGGTGGAAAGTGTTCCACCCTAATGGTGAAGGTTGTCATAATTTTATCCATGCTTGCCTTCTTGGAAATGCCTTCTTGGAAAGGGGATGTAAAGATTTGGATTCCAATTGGGCCCTAAAGTGTCTTGATTTTGGAAATGTGTGGCTAAAGCCTATGATCCGTTTCATAGCTGTGTCACATTCTTCATTAGTAACGGTTGGTTGACCAGGTTCTAGTGGAATAAGTGGTGCGGAGATCACTCCCTTAAAGAGTTATTCTCACAACGTTTTGAGCTTACCTCTCAACCTAACATTACTGTGGCCAAAATGTGGAAGTGTTATTCTTGGAGACCCCCTTTCATATCGCGGCTCGATCTGGAATCTCAATTGAGATTAGGCATCTTACAATCTTATATTGATCAATATGGGGTTAGATATTCCCAAGGTCTAGACCGGAAGTCATGAGGGTTGGAGAAGAATGGTTCCTTCACGGTTAGGTGGATGTATAATCGCATCTACTTTAGAGGGTGTAGCCTTAAATGGTCTATGATTCTATAGAAAACCAAAGCCCCGTTGAAAATTAGAGTATTTCTCTGGCTAGTCCTCAACGATGCGATCCGACTCGAGAGAACTTGGATAAAAGACCCGCACATCGACATTGACTGCGGGTTCTGCCATACTAACACGGAATCAGAAGCTCATCTTTTGTTAGAGTGCCCCAAACGTAATGCCGTATTGTGTGAGGTATTGTTAGCCCTTGACACATCGGTATATCCTAGGGTTTATGAAGATCTATGGACAGGACCCACCTTCACTAGTGAGAGACATGAGATGAGAGAACCGTCGTGGTATATCGCTATCACCGCAACGACCTGAGTTTTATGGCTTGACAGAAATAATCTTTACTTTCGTGGGACTTATAATAGTATTTCTGGTTATATGAAATTTCACAGAAGGCGCAACAAAGTTTTTTCATAAATTCACAAAGTCCAATAAAGAGTTTATCTCTCTGTGAAATTTCATATAACCTCGCTGTTTCCAATAGCGAGTCTAGTATAAAAAACTTCGTCGTTGAGAACAACAAGTCTTGTTTGATAATATTGAACTAAACTCGCTGTTGGGAACTGTGAGTTTCCCCAAATAAATAAAATTAGGCCCGTTTTTCCCAACGACGAGCACGAAATAACTAAGCTCATTGTTGGGAACATCGAGTTTAGTTGTTGAGTTCCGGAGCGCAAATACTTTGGCAATTATTCTCTTTTTACAAATAGTTTCAAAAAATGGCATATATTAAAAAAAATTCCTCCTTTCATTTCCTTTGCATTAGCCACTTTTTACTTAGGATTATATATATATATATATATATATATATATATATATATATATATATATATATATATATAATATTATAATCGGATAAGGTCTTAGTGTATTTGTAAATCTACCAACGCATGCATTGCACGTGCATAACTAATATAAAGGAGGTATCAAGTTCGAGTCCTCATTGCGTCAGATTTTTTACTTTAACTTTTTAAAAAATATATTAAATGTGCATCACACTATATCCATCTATCTATAATATAATATATAATAACTATTATAATGGAAGAGTTGCAGGATTATATATATATATATATATATATATATATATATATATATATATATATATATATATATATATATATATATAAAATAAAACACAAAGAAAGCTATCAAGTGGCTCTCATTCAATCTCCCCAAAATTAAAGGCCCGATCTAATCTTACAAAACACATTTCCCCCTCCCCCCTCCCCCCAACTTTTTTTTTCAAACCCCCAATTTTAAATACACCTCTCTCTCACTCTCTTCCCAAAATACCCCCATTCTCTCTCTCTCTCTCTCTCTCTCTCTCTCTCTCTCATCCAAAATCCATTAAAAAAGCCCCTTTGAATCTTCTTCCCCCCCTTCATCACACTCTCTCTCTCTCCAATTCTTCGATGGCCGCCGAGTCTCCGTTCCGATCACCGGCCTCCCACCTCGAAAATCTCTCCCTCTCCTAATTCCCCTTTCACCCCGACCTCCCCTCTCCCGCGTCCATCGTCAGCTGGTCTGCCCGCGCCGCCACCGCCGAGTCCCACCCGCCACTTCTCTCTGTAGACACCAAGGTAGCACTGCCATTGCCGCCACATCAGGACGGAGGATCTCAATCCGTAGTCTCCATCGTCCGTCGAAACCGAGCCTCCACAACCCTAAAAAAGGCGGCGATCGTAGCTAGGGTTTCGTCGGCGATTCTCTGCTTGATATTGTTTTCAGTTATGGCGGCGGATAACAAGGGTTGGACTCTTGATTCACAATAATGAGTACAGGTGAGGAGTTTCTTTGTTCTTAATTTGTAAATTAGGTTTCTTTAAAGGGGGTTTGTTGCAAAATTGTAAATTTTTCTTTTTAATAACTTTTTTTAGGTATTGTTTGAGTGTGAATGTAATTGGATTTTTGTATGCTAGATTCCAATCTTTTGCGGAGGTGCATAATATGGTTCATGAGCGGCTTGGCCGATGGGGTATTATTTCGACTTCGCCATGGATCAGGTGAGATGCTTTGCAATTGTGTTCTCTTTGTCAGCATTGCCGTACAAGAGGACTCCACCGAGCTAGCTCAAGATCTCAGCCCAAGATGTGAGTATTTGACATTACATGTTTCGAGTTTAGTTTTTTGAGATTGGATTTGATGCATTTGGTATCTTTGTTTGATTTTTTATAGGTCGATGAGAGCATCTGCAAGTTTGCGAAGAAGGGGCTTACGCCGTCTGTGATCAGTGTCATTCTTCGTGATTCTCGTGGCATTGTGTAGGTCAAGAGCATCACGGGAAACAAGATTTTTAGGATCTTGAAAGCTTATGGTATTACTCTGTCTTTGTTTATGCTTTGAGCTATGTTTATATGAAATTGCTGGTTTATGATTTTTGAATTAAGTCGCATAAACATGTGTATTAGAGCGTTAGTAACAAGGTTTATGAAATTCTTACCCTACAAACCTCAGGGTCCATTTATCTTTCAATTAGTAGAAATTGAATTTGATTTATGTGTATGTGGTTTATGAAATTTAAGTTAGGTAGAAGAAGAATTTAGATACTTAGAGGTTATCAAAATGATGCCACAGTATTAGCCAAGTACAATCTGGAATCAATTCCTGAATTTCAAAAGCCTCATGGCCCTCATCCTTTTTTTGTATTCTATGTTTTCTGCCAGTCTAAATGGACAAGAAATGACATTGGTCATTATTTGAACGTTGTAATAAGACTAACAGATGGAGTAAACTTCTTGACTAGATATATATATGGGTTATTAAGCGAACATGTAGGAATGCAACTGTTGGGATTTTGTCTTGACAATTTTGGTTGATTTTTTGTTGTTTCCAAGTTGCTATACACAAGAAATAGGCACGTATCCATGGACAAACCTAGTATATATATATAATGGTTGGTGAAGAATTCAACTATTGAAGGGTTTTGAATTATGATGGACCTGATGTGACAATTGATTGAAGAGATAGAGAACTATGAAACTACATTTTGTAATTAATTGTTATGCATATATAAATATAATTGCCTAAACTAGAGCTAAGATTAAACATGTTATAATTATCTATATAATAAAACACAAAGAAAGCTATTAAGTAGCTCTCATTCAACATGGTTGAAATCAATGGTCCAGATCTAACCTCACAAAACATATTTTCTCACCCAAAAGTTTCTCCCCAAAACTCAAATTCAAATCCCCAAAACAACTCCTTTATTTATTTATTTATTTATTTCTCTCTCTCTCTCACACACTCATTCTCTCTATTTACTCAGAAATTTATATTTTCAGATTTCATGTTTATAAATTATCAGGTTTTCTATGCATTTTTTTTATTGTTCATGTTATATTGAAAATAGCAAATATCTCATAAACAGTTAAATTTCATCATTTTTCACACTAAGTTCTAAGAAGTTGGATTTTACACGCCCATTTATAATTATTTTCCAACATATACTAATGGAAACATGAACTTTTATTTACAACTAATTATTGTGTTACTATTCAAACTTGAGCTACATAATTATTGTTTTACTGTTTACAAGACTTTCATATGCTGTATCGTTCCGAAGACGTGCCGTAGGCACGTGCCCACAAAAAAATCTAGTAATATAACCATTATAGTGCAATTTGTTTAAAACACTTAGCTAAATGAACCTCACCAAAACCGGGGATGGGTACCTTGATCTAAAAATAATTTTAAAAAAACCCTCACCAAGTGAACAACCCGAACTTGAAGACCTTAATTTAATCGAGCCTATACGCTCAAACATAAGCAAGGCTAAGCAATAGTTGAGCATGTTTATACATTTCTAAATGAATATATATATATATATATATATATATATATTAAATTTGTTCGTGGGCACGTGCCTACGACACGTCTTCGGAACGATACAAAACACGAAAAGCCTGTAAACAGTAAAACAACAATTATGTAGCTCAAGTTTGAATAGTATGACAATAATTAGTTGTAAATAAAAGTCCATGTTTCCATTAGTATATATTGAAAAATAATTATAAATGGTGGTATAAAATCTAACTCTTAGAACTTTAAGTGTGGAGTTGAAGAGATATTTACTATTTTCAATATAACATGTGCGGAAAAAACATTAAAAATCTGAAAATCTAAATTTCTAAATAAATATATAAAGAATGGGAGAGAGAGATAGGAGAGAGAGAGAAAGAGAGAAATATGAAAAAGTGAAAAGTGAAGAGAGAAGACAGAGATAGTAATAAAGTAATAAGTTTTTTAGTTTTGGGGGGAAAAATTTGGTTTTGAGGTTTGAAATTTTGGAGGAAAAATATGTTTTGTGGAGTTTGATCTAGGCCTTTGATTTTAGGGGGGATTGATTGTGAGCCACTTGATAGCTTTCTTTGTATTTTATTATAAAGACTAGATTTGCCCGTGGACACGTGCCTACGGCACGTCTTCGGAACGATACAACATACGAAAAGTCATGTAAACAGTAAAACAACAATTATGTAGTTCAAGTTTGAATAGTATGACAATAATTAGTTGTAAATAAAAGTCCATGTTTCTATTAGTATATGTTGAAAAATAATTATAAATGAGAGTGTAAAATCCAACTTCTTAGAACTTTAAGGGTGGAAAATGATGAAATTTAACTGTTGAAAAGATATTTGCTATTTTCAATATAATATGTGCAATAAAAAAACCATAAAAATTCTGAAAATTTTACAAACCTGAAATCTTAATTAAGAAAGAATGGGAGAGAGAGAGGGAGAGGGAGAAAGAGAGAAATATGAAAAAGTGAAGAGAGAAGAGAGAGATAGTAATAGTTTTTTAGTTTGGGGGGGGGGGGGGGGAATTTAATTTTGAAGTTTGAAATTTTGAGCGGAAAAATATGTTTTGTGAGAATCAATCTAGCCCATTGATTTTAGAGGAGATTGAATGAGAGCCACTTAATAGCTTTCTTTATAATTTATTATATAGACTAGGTTTGCCCGTTGACACGTGCCTACGGCACGTCTTCGAAACGGTGCACCTTGTTTGATTATATAAAATAGTTTTGGAGGTCTAGCAAATTAATTGAATTAGCAAACATAGAGCAAAAAACATATTATATGATTTTTTTGATTTTTTTTTTGAATTATTTTTAAAATTTTTAAAATTTAAAATTTTTTTAGTTTTTTAATTTTTTAATTTTGTAAAATTTTTAATTTTTTTAATTTTTTGAATAGAAGAGGGAGGGAGAGAGAGAGAAAAAAATATATATAGGAGTTGGTTTGGGTGGGAGATTTGAATTTGAGTTTCAATCTCACTCGAATTACAGGGGGAAAAATATGTTTTGTAAGATTAGATCTAGGCCTTTGAGTTTTGGGGGAATTGAAGGAGAGCCACTTGATAGCTTTCTTTGTGTTTTATTATATAGATATATAAAGTTATGAGTGTCTCTAATATAATAACAAGTAAAATTTAGGGATATTCTCTGTACCAAAACTAGAGCAATGCTGATGGAGAAGGGCGTGTAAGAAAATAGCAAGATGAGGTTTTTTTTTTTAAAATTAATTTTTTAATTATTATTATTATTATTTTTTTTTTGTAAAATCATCTTTTTGAAACAAATATTTTAAAGTTGTCCAAAGAAAGACCGAGGGGAAGACCACGAAGTAATAATTGCGGGACCCACATTACTGTCTTTGGTGTCGGTGAACTTTATTTTGTATATCGGAAAACTCTGGTAATGGCACATACTACAGACAGGTGGGCCCACCTCTCATTTAGTTTTGGGTTGGGCCTTCAATTGTTTGTTAAATAATGGTGTCTTTTAGACAAATTAATGGTCTTCGTGAGCGCCATAAATTCAAAATTAAGCGTGGTCTCCGTCAGGGAGATCCCCTCTCGTCCCTTCTCTTCGCTCTGGTAGCGGACGTTTTCAGTAGATTGCTCCGCAACGCTCGCTCGGTTCAAGCTATAGAGGGCATCGGTCGTTCCCAAAATTTCGACGGGATTCTCAATCTTCAATACGCTGATGATACTATCATTTTCTCTAAACCTGAACGCTCGGTTTTACGCAATCTTAAACTATTGCTGTATTGTTTTGAACAAGCCTCCGGGCTGGCTATTAATTTCAATAAGTCTTCTGTTTATTGGCTTGGCGGTAATGATCTTCGTCATAGCGAGATCGCTCAATTCTTTAATTGCCGTATAGCATCCTTCCCTATCTCGTATCTGGGTATTCCCCTTAGATGGGGTAAACTCCACAGAGCGGACTGGTTCCCCATTATCGATAAAATTGAATCCAGGCTGAACGTCTAGACAGGGAAGTTACTCTCCCGAGGAGGGAGATTAACTCTTCTCAACTCCGTCCTCTCAGCTATGCCTCTCTATCTGATGTCATTCTATTATATCCCATCTTGGGTCCTTAAGAGAATTGACCAAATTCGTAGCAATTTCTTCTGGTCAGGTGGCGCCCTTTACAAACAGGGTTCGCACCTGTGCAATTGGAACATTGTTTGCTCCTCCAAAGCCAGCGGGGGTTTAGGGGCTTTGAACCTTCGTGACCACAACTTGGCTCTCTTAGGTAAATGGCTGTGGAGATTTCATAAGTTCCCTCACCTTTCGTGGGTTCATTGCGTCAAGGAAGCTTATTTTTCCGCCACCCCCTGGTGGCAATTTAATTCCCCCACCCATCGCTATGCTTTCCCATTCTGGAAAGGCGTGTGGAAAGTTTCTTCAGTTTTTCAATCCAGTATTATTAGACTTTGCGGAGATGGCTCGAGAACCAAATTTTGGACCGATCTTTGGTTAGGCAACATCTCGATTGCCTCAGCTTATCCTTCTCTCTTCTGCCTTGCGGCGTTACCAGAGGCATCGGTTGAAGAATCGTTTATCAGGGTTAATGATGCCAGATTTTGGTATATCCCATTGGTCTCTCCCCTTACCCAAAGCCTTGTGCGGGAGATGCAACACTTAATCTCGTCGCTCAACCGCTTTGAATGGCACTCCACGGAGAGTATAGGTTGGCGTTGGAACTCTTCTGGTATTTTCTCAGTTAACTCGTTCTACAAGTTTCTCAATTTCCGAGGAATTGTTTCCCCGGCGGCTGATTTCATTTGGAAATCATGCGCTCCCCTCAAGGTTAAAATTAATTCGTGGTTAGCCATCCACAACAGGCTTCTCACCGTTCAGGTTCTTAATAAAAGAAACTTAGCGTGGGGTCAGCCCTGCAGTCTATGTTTGGAGGGTGCCAAAACTGCGGATCATCTATTCGTTGAATGTTCCTTCATTAAGCCACTTTGGAAACTAGTGTCCCTAGCTTGGTCCAGCCCTGCTCTCCCCTCTACTCTTCTAGCCTGTTGGTTCTCTCCATCGTGCCTCCCCAGATTTTGTAAGGGTTGGTTCCTTTCAATCCACATCATCATCTGGATTACCTGGATGGAGAGGAACCGTCGGATCTTCGCTAATAAGTCTTCTACTATCTCCTCTCTCTTAGAAGAACTTATTTTTCTTTTCAAATCTTGGACTTCTATTCTTAGTGATGTTAAGCGGCAAGCATTTCACTCCCACCGTCTACATGATTCACTTGCTGTTCTTTCAACCCTTAACGCGCTCTAATTTTCTCCCTGTTCAAGTTAACGGCGTTTGTTAGCTTGATTCTGACTTTCGATTTCTTTGCGTGCACCCTCTTTCAGTTGGTTTGCTCTACTGTTTACTGTGCACTCTTTTCTCTAAAGGCGCATTCGTCGATTGTTTTTGGCGGTTTTTACTAGCCCTTTTTATGCTTTCCCAGTCCTATGTTGTGGCCTGTTCATTTACTAACTTATTAACTGTTTACTATGCTGCTTTCGATGCGTGTTATGGTTCGTTCTTCCTTGCTTTCCTCTGATTGTTGTTCCTGTGGCACTGTATATGATTCTTTAGCTCCCTGTGTTCTTTATGAGCTTTACTGTATATGTTACTTTAGCTCCCTGTGTTCTTTTTGAGCTTTTGGGGGGTGTTTATTCTCGTTTCTTTACTGTTGCTCATGGTTTGCTTGCACTTCTTGCAGGGCTGATCGTTTGGGTCTTGTTTTTGCTATCGGGTCCCCTCGATGCTTTTTGTTCTTTTGGCGGTGATTGGGCGCGTCCCCTCTTATGGTCTTTTTGTTGTTGCCTGGTGTTGGCTTTGCTCTTCCTCTTTTTGTTCCTACATGGTTAGGAGTTCTCTATCGTTCTTCGGTTCTAAGATTCTAGGGGCTTACTGTCACCATGGGAAGGTGTTTGTTTGGACTGCTGGTCTTTTTTGGTTATCGGCGGTAGGTGATTACAAGTTAAGTGGGCGAGCGTTGTTGTGGTGCAGCTCCATCTCCTTCGCTTGTAATCTTAACAGTTTATGCTACTTGCCTTTAACTTTATCGACTTTTATTAATTAAGCTTGATTGTGTTCTGGTGTGGCTTTTATTTTCCTTGTTATTATCGCGCTATCTCGTTGGTTGTGGCACTTCTTATGTTTGTCGACTGGATTGCTGATTCTCTCTTCATTTCCTTTTGGTGGTGCTTTGTTTTTGGCCCCGTTCGGCTGCCGATGTTGGGAGTTCGTCGTTTTTGACTGGATTCCTCTTTCTTGCTTTTCGTCAGCTAGCTGCTACTCTTGTTGGGTCGCGCTACTTGTTATCCTGGTGGAGTCTGTTTGGTTTAGTTTTCGGCGATCTCTCGCCGTTCCTGTTTGGGTTTGATCGAGCCTCCGAGTGTTTTCTTGGTGGCGAGGTAGCTGGCACTAGAGCGGATCACTTCCCTCCTCTGGTGGACTTCTCTTCCCTCCAGTGTCGATCGTAGCTTTTCTGCCGTCCCAGCGATCCAGTCTTGGCCCTGAGATCGCACACCATCTCATCCTGTCTCCAAGCCGCATCAGTCTTCAAGTTATCTGCTCTTCTTTTGATGTCTGTACTCCGTGCTGTTGCACTCCTGTAGGGCTAATTGTTTGTTTGTTGCTTGTTTGATGTCTTTAGCCGATTGTATAGTTCTCTTGGCTTTTGTTTTACCTCTGGTAAAACCCTTCGCATTGTCCTTGTACAGCTTTTATTTATCTATAATATTTTTGATCTGGCTGGAGTCTTTAGACTCTATCCATTTGCATCAAAAAAATGGTCTTCGTGAGCACGCTGTACGCGTACAAGTAGAGCTGAAAACCCAAATGTTCTATTAGTGTGGTAAGTCTCTCCGGTAGTGAGCATGATTCATATATTCGCACTCTGTTGCAACATTTACTTATCACATGAGCATGTTTGGCTAAGACCTCGTTCAATAAGAAAAAACAAAAAAAAGTAAAAGTAACAGAAAATATGAACTACCTAAATAGGGTGTCAAACTAAAACCAAAGTTGGGAGTCAAAAATGAAGTAAATATAAATGTGGGTTCGATGGTATTTCTTTTCCTTTGTAATTTTTTTCTCCTGCTAATTATCTGAATTCTAATTGTTGAATTGAGGAATACAAATGACATAAGTTTTTACCAATTTCATTTTTAAAAAAAAGTGTTAGACTGCAACTAGGCAAATGTTAGATTCAGATGCGAACATCAAAAGCAGTTTTTGTTTAATACAAAATGGTGACTACATATAAGGAACTTTCCATTTTCTAGTGTATAGCTTTATTCATTCACTCATTCATTCATAAGATCACTTATGGAAAGTAAGGCAACGGTGCTTACGGCAAGAGTGCAAATTGTTAATACTGATTTGGGGAAATTAGGGTTAGGGTTAATCTCTAGCCACTTAAGATATTATACCCTGCTTATCAGTATTGGAATATCACAGAGCACTACCTCTAGATCTAAGTTGCTTGAGATATTCACCATAGGTATCAAGATTGGAATACCTAGACTGCTATCACAAGCCAATATTTATTCCTAAATACTGGTTTGGGTATCAGGTTATAAGCCCACAATCCGCGTTCCAATATCCAATCAATTGTACGTTCATTACACGTATTACACATATGCACGTGCTATATTTATATAGAGAGAATATACCAATATATCCAACAATCTCCTCCTATATTCTCAATATATAAAGTACAGGATTATCTTATCAGATCAGTATACAACTGACTGGCTGATAGCAGTCCATAAAGGAAAAGCATCATAAAGGTATAGTTTCATAAGAACCAATAGAATTATAAAACTGAATAGTTCAATCAAGACTAAACCAATATAATTAACTAGTTCCAAACCATATCCAATTCAGAATAGTTCACAGAGACTAAACCAACTGGAATAATCTGTCATAGTTTCAAAATCAAACAAAGCAAATAAACTTCAAGAACAAAATATGAGTTTTAAGCTCATGAACACAAGAGTCTTAAACTCAACAGAAGTTTTACCAAGCAAGTAACTAATTTATTCTCAAAAGAAATAAATTGAAATTCTATCCTTGCACACTGCTTTATGTTTACTCCTCCATTTTGAGCAAATCATTATTTTTGAAATCTATGTTGACAGATTCAACTCCTCCATCTTTGCTAGCTTATAGAAAACAAGAATATCAAAAGACACATCTCTAAGAATTCCAACATATTTCACAAAGTATCCAGTTCCACAAAAGAACTTAGTACAATTCATAATTAGCTTAGCGAAAATGTAACGCAAGCATCACAATCAAGTATCTTTAATAAGTAAAGTACATGAACTTTATAGTTTCTACACAAGAACCATACTATGTTTCATATTGGAATGAAAAGACTGCCGTTTTAATCATGGTTTAACATTGAATCATCAAAATTGGAATGAAACATGTATCCATAAAAGACATATCATTAAAATTGGAATGATATTTAGGACAATCTAATCATCGGAAACACATCGACAAGTTTTCATGTTTCGTATTGGAATAATATGATTATTCTAAGTAAATTTCCTAAATATATAATACCATCAAAATTGGAATGACATTATATATTTATGGAATTTATGTCGAATCATCAAAATTATCTAAAACATGTCAACTGTCTAAAATTGATGCTTAAGTTTGAACTTCTCTATGGCTCCAATTGGATTCTAAATTTCAAAACAACTTGGATGTCAAAGCTTTTTACTCAATAGCTTTTAACTCCACTTTCCCCCACAGTTTTGATAATTAGATCACTTTCAGGTCTCTTAGCAAGAGCATTAGCCATATTTGTCCCAATTGCACTTTATCTATGAGAAAGTTCAACTTGGCTTCTTTCAGCCTTAATATACTCCTCTTACTATTATAGAGTGAGTTATGAGCTACAGTGCATTGTAGCTTGATAGTCGCACAACAGAATTAGAGAGTTACTTAAACTTCTTAATGAATAACTAGCAACAATTTCTTCAATCCACTCAGCCTTTTCCCCAGCAGAGGATTACACATAGAGGACTGATTTCATGGATGACAGCACAGTGCCTGTTTGCTTTTTATTTTCATAATATTTCTGTTTCTCCTAGTGTAAACACATATCTACTAGTTATCGACTTTTACTAAATTCTGAACAACATAATGCATCAGATCAGCCATTCATTCGAAGAATGACTAGAGTAGCACAAAGCAAACTCTTGAATACCACTCAGGTATCTCATTAGCCTCTTAAGGGCACTCAAATGTGTATGAGATTATTAGTGAATCTGCAGATCATATCTACCTCAAAGGCTATGTCTATTCTAGTGCAGATCTTTGTATA
The DNA here is from genome assembly GCA_017893485.1 of Hemerocallis citrina. Taxonomy (NCBI): domain Eukaryota; kingdom Viridiplantae; phylum Streptophyta; class Magnoliopsida; order Asparagales; family Asphodelaceae; genus Hemerocallis; species Hemerocallis citrina. The sequence continues at coordinate 2,321,493 of JACEHZ010000239.1, read as the reverse complement.
CATGAGACTGTAATAGAATGATCTACATGTCTCATAGTTGCACCATTATTAGATGTCAACCTTTTATCAGAATCATAAGGTGTTTCAAAACACACTTTCAATCACTATATTTCCACTTTTGAAACACATTTTGATTTGATGAGTTTGACTAAGAGTTATCCCTTGCCAACTGAAAACTCACCCTTATACCTATGGTGTCCACAGTACCTAGATTTTCATGTTGAATTTTTTGGATAGCACAATTTTAACTTCATTTGTAATAGAGAGGTCACTTCCAAGAACATGCATATCAACAGAACAAGTAAATAATAGCCACTATATTTGACACACCACAAAGTTGAAGGCACTGATCTGAATTACTTGATTCCTATACTAGGCTCTTTCAAAAGTTTGTCAAATTATTTATTCGTTGGCTATATATATTTTAAGAACACAATGATTTTACTATATTATAAATCTTGTTCACTAAGCATATTAGTTCAAAACTTTCCAGTACAAAACTGTTCTTTACAAAGCCTGTTAAATGTCCTTTATGAATGACAAAATTTTCAATAGATGTAAGTAAGGATAAGAAGAATACTTATTATAGCAATATGACAAACATGTGAGTAGACATCAAATAAATCTACTCCATTTTTCTCATTCAATCCGTTAGCTACTAAAAAGCATTAAAATTGCTACTGAACAATCAAAATTAAGTTTCTTCTACAAAATCCCACTTACTATAGTTTTAGCCCTTGTCGGCAAATCAACTAAATTAAAGTATTATTGTATGACATAAAATCATCTCATTGTCTACTAAAGACTCTTCTTAGCTCATTTGTCATTAAGGTTTTTAAGTGTCATGCTGGTTCTTGATTCCAACTGTGAATCATTGAACGTGTCTGTAGGACTAGATTATTTCATACATTTATCTTTGATGAAGACATCCTCAAAGAACTCTGCAAGTCTAGATTCTTCTAACACAAATTAGATAGATCTAACATCTGTCCACAGAAACTACATTCTGCACTTTCTAAATACACACAAATATTTGTTGTAGGTCCTACTTTAGGCCTTCTAGGGTCATATACTCTAACAAAAGTATCACAACACACATTTTCTCTTTAACAAAACTGTTTGTATTTTCATACCATGATTTACAAGGTGTATTCAATTTAGAGTGTAGCAACACATTAGAGATATGATTAACAATACAACATCACTCATAATTACACAAGACAAACAACAGTCAATAATATAGAATTCAACATTTCACTAAGTGTTTGATTCTAACTTTTATCAATACTGTTTGACTGTTGTAAGTAGAGTGCACTAGAGATTATGCCTAATGCAAACTTCTCTAAAGTTGTTAAAACATATTCACTACCTCTATCAAATTTGAACCCTTGATTTTTAGCATTTAACTATAATTTTTAATTCATTAAGAATAACAAGTGCTTCATTCTTCATATATATGACAGACTTATATTAATCATCTACAAAAGAAATTAAATACTTCTGACTAACAATCGTCTCATCTAGTCACAAAGCTACTGAGATCACAAATATCAAAATGTATTGACTCAGGAAGTTGTGTGCTCCTAGAGATCATACTAAATGATTTTCTAGTGATTATAATCTGAGCACAACTTTCATATTTGTCATATTTTAATGGAGTGTCATTTAGTAGAGTTATGAGTTTTAACAAGAACAAACAATTTAATATATAGTTCATAGTGATTCTAAATTTCAAAACAACTTGAATGTTAAAACTTTGACTCAATAGCTTTTAACTCCATTTTCCCACAGTTTTGATAATTAGATCACATTTCCTCACAAACAATTGAATATATAGTTCTCAAATCTTAGCCAATTATGCTATGTTCAAGAACACAATTAGAACTATTATTATTAATTGTCTCATTTGTTAAACTCAACTTATACATACGATTGACAATATATGCACTTTATAAGAGTTAATACAAAATTACTCTATCACATTTTACAAAAATTATTTGCTTTCTCTAATGGTTCTAACAATGTCCACTTGCTCAAACACATTGAGCGAAGAGTTCTTTCCTTTATTCGTTCTTTATCATCTTCATAACGCTAAATGAGATAACGACTAACATATTATAATTCAACTTTGCACACACAGTACAATGAACGAGAAGGAAACAAGACGTAACTAGTAGAGTCATATTCTACATTAAGAGATGCTCTCTCCTAAGTTACAGACATTTGTTATACATCTTATACAATTTTATTTTATTATTTGTTTGAATTTTGTTGCTAAGTGCTAAAGTTCAAAACCGTCTTAAGATTGTTAATACTGATTTGGGGAAATTAGGGTTAGGGTTAATCTCTAGCTGATTAAGATATTATACCCTGCTTATCAGTATTGGAATATCACAGAGCACTACCTCTAGATCTAAGTTGCTTGAGATATTCACCCTAGGTATCAAGATTGGAATACCTAGATTGCTATCACAAGCCAGTATTTATTCCTAAATACTGGTTTGGGTATCGGGTTATAAGCCCACAAACCCGCGTTCCAATATCCAATCAATTGTACGTTCATTACACGTGTTACACATATGCACGTGCTATATTTATATAGAGAGAATATACCAATATATCCAACACAAATTACGTGCGCCAATCCAACGGAAATTTCAAGGTTTACGAGGGTCAAAGGTGGATCACAAATTTCATACATTTCGAATCTCGGTTGAATCACCTTTAACGGCGAAGCCAGCTGTTACTACGTCGGTGGGAGGATAGTGCCAACCACCGTCCAGCTGAGAGGAGCAAACGCCGTGAGGGGCACTAGGATCGGCAACGATGCTATATAATGGCCCCTCTCTGATACCAGGGCATCAAAGATGGATGGAACAAATCTAGATGCAGCAAACGGAGCGCCCCCTCAGCCATCTCAAAAGCCACTTGCTAATAGGGCCGACCCTGAGCTCACACGGGCCCGAGGGGAAATCCCAAAGTAGGGGACCCATACATACAAAAAAAATCACATATATACAAAATTTGCATATTGTTCAAGACAAAATAAGATATTTTATTATTACAATAAAATAATAAAACATGACCTCTTCTTGCATTCCGTGCAGCAAACTCATTAATTATATGTTCATACTTAAGTTTTCCTACCATCACCTTCTCAGTATAACACTAATCCTGAAATAAAACATTAATTCAAAATCTTAGCTTATGACTCGCTACAATAAAATATTGAAACAATCAATCAACTTGAAACCCTAGCTTCTAAAGTTTTACTGTTCTATAAGACTGCTACTCTATATGTCCACAAGCCTACAAGTCTGCGACAATCAAATAATCAATCATTCATGAAAAGTAAAAGATGAAAAGAAATAGCTATCAATTTGTCAACATGAACCAACAAGCAAGCGGGTACAGGACAACAATAGACCAACAACAACAGCAAGCGGGCGACGGGAGAAAGCAAGTGGGAACAACCGAATAGCAACCAGGCATAGGTGAGGCGCACAACAAGCGGTTAGGATTAGGAGTCAGGTTCGGGGATGGAGGCAACATGAATCGATTTGGGATTTAGATTTAGGTTTAGAACATAGGAGCTCAGGATTCAGAGATGAAGATGGGAGTTAGAGATGGAGCCAGCATAAATCGATTTGGGATTTAGAATTAGGGTTTAGGACTTAGGAGCCCAGGGTTCGGAGCTGGAGGCAACAAGAATCAATTTGGGATTTAGAATTAGGGTATGGGGATTTATGGATTGCAGTTAGATTTGGAGAGAAATTGATTGGAAGGGATCAGATTTGGTTTGGACTTTGGAGTTAGAGACTTGGAGGAAGAGCAATTAGGGTCTGGGTGTCGGGTCGGGTATTCGGTCGGGTATTCGGTTGGGTGTGGGTATAAGGAATAGAATGAAGATTTTGAGAGAAAATTTCAAATAATAAATCAATAAAAAGTCCACAAAAGCCCAACTAAATCAATCAAGGCTAGCCCAAATTATAATAATAATAAATAAAGGAGTAATAATAATAATAAATAAAGGCTCAAATAAATAAATTTGGGGCACCTTAAAATAATTGTGCAAATTGAAATTTGGCTTCACATGCAAAATACGTATATATAGGTGTAAGGGAATTTTTTTGGGGGCCCCTAAAATTGCTCGAAAATCGGGAAAGGTGTTGCATGATGGAGGGGGGGGGGGATCGGAGAAGGAGGTGGTGTTCAGATTTGTAGTCGGAATAGGAGGTGGGATTCACGAAGGAATTGGATTGATAATGGGCCTAGTAAGAATATTTTTGGTGGTTTAGTCGCCTTGGGGAGGGAGTTGGTCGGTAGTATAGTAGAGGAGGTAAGGTTAGGGGTATTTTGAGCTCCTAGGCCCGTGGGAAATGCCATTTTTTTTTACTCTCTTTTGTCGGGTATAAATACTCATGTTGACATATTAAATGTGCACTATCACTACAGTTATGAAAAAATTGACATAGATAGTTAATTTTTTTTATGGCCCTTAAAAATGGCCAAAAATCAGGAACCAGAGGCGGTCGCCTCTCCATAGGGTTGGCCTTGGGTGGAAACAAGACTAGCAGGGTGGAAAGAGAAGTCCTTCTCTATTGGAGGTCGCGTAGCCCTTTTCAATGCCGTTCTCTCAAGCTTGGCTACTTACTACATATCCTTCTTCGAACTTTCAAAGTGGGTCATCAGTAGAATTGACAGGGTCAAAAGATTTCTCTAGAAAGAGACAGATAACTCTAAGAAGGATACCATCTGATCAGGTGGAAAAGAGTGTGCATGCACAAAATGCACAGGGGACTTACTGTAATTGATCTAAAGGATATGAACCTATCACTATTGGAGAAATGGTGCTGGAAGATTTTCACCCTAATGGTGAGGGTTGGCATGATTACTTTCAACACTATCTGAAAGGCAGAGGAATGAGAATTGAAGGTTTCCACGTCGGCACCAAGGTGTCTTGGTTCTGGGAAGGGATCACCAAGGCTTACGACCTAGTAAGAAAGGCCATTACCGCTTTCATAGGCAATGGAAGAGCGACGAAATTCTGGTGGAATATATGGTGTGGGGGACACACACTTAAAAATCTGTCCCATATTACATAGTGGACCCCCCTCCCCCTTCTTTTCGGAAGAACTACGTCAAGTAATCATCCTAACAGGAATCACCTGCGGGGTAGATTCGATCAGGAGAGCCTGAGAGGTAAAGAAGAATGGTTCATTTTCAGTGCATTCTTTCTACTTTAGGATCCACTTTAGGGGTTGCACGCCACCATGGTCTGCCATTATCTGGAAGGCTAAAGCACCATTTAAAATCAAAGTGTTTCTTTGATTGGTGCTCAATAATGTGAGTCTAACGCGTGAAAATATGGCTAAAAGAATGACTACCCTTTGACATACGAGGAGCTCTGGATTGGGCATAGATTTGCCAGAGCCAGAAGAGCCATGAGAGAAGCTTGGTACCTTGCAATATCTGCGACGACATGGGTATTCTGGCTAAACCATAACAACTTTTACTTTCGGTGGAATGAGTAATAGTACTATTTATAGCATTTTAACTTAGATCATGCATTTCAAATTTTTTTTTGGGTAGAGGCAGCTGCCACAGGAGCGCGAGATCGTATAGCGGAGACCTTTCTGAGTAGGAGTTATGACGACGATCGACGAGTTTGAGTTAGGCCCTACCATGGACTATCCCCTACCCTTAGGGCTGTTGGGGGGGGGGGGGGGGGGGGGGCTTCTTCTACTATTTGTTGAATGTTGTTTTTGCTTCATAAGAACAATCCCATCCTTTGACGGATGTTGGAGGTTTTTATTGCTGCACTTGCTTTTATCCCAAGTTATTTGAATTTGTTTGGTTATTTACTATTTAATAAAATATGATTGTCATGTTTCGCCTTTTCTTGAAACAAGTTTAAATCTGTTTTCGTCTTTGTCTAACCTAAGTTTTAAAGATTGTATGTAATACCAATCTAACTCCCATATATCGATGTGACATATTTTGATATCGAAGTCAAAGTAGAAAAATCAACTCTAATCACTATCAAGCAGATGCTGTAGGAGACTCTTGTTAGTGGTCAAATTAAAGAGAAAATTGTCACATTATCCACCCATCACTTTTAGATAGACAAAGAAAATTCACAACCTATTTCGTACTCTATGCAAAAGTCATGGACGACTTATAAAAGTTGGATTTTCTTTTAGTAACTTTTTTTTTTATAAACCCTTCATGCAGCTGTTGTTTTCTTATGTCTCCTTCAACTTGCTACTGGCACAAATATATATAAATCAAGCAGATGCCGTAGGAGACTCTTGTCAGGGGTCAAATTAAAGAGAAAATTGTCACATTATCCTTCATCACTTTTAGATAGACAAAGAAAATTCACAACCTATTTCATACTCTATGCAAAAGTCCTGGACGACTTATAAAAGTTGGATTTTCTTTTAGTAATTTTTTTTTATAAACCCTTCATGCAGCTGTTGTTTTCTTATGTCTCCTTCAACTTGCTACTGGCATATATATATAAATAGAAGCCTGAATACAACTGTTTAGTAACAAGATACTGGAAGATAGCTATCAATTGGGTACCATCTCTTTTTTCATTTTTCAATACAAAATATGAAAAGATAAAAACGAAACGCACAGTGATGGACTTTGCCGTTCTTTCCCAGCGAAAAAGGAAGAACAATCTTAAATGAGTCATAAGTGACGACAAAGGTCCTCCCGTTGTGCTAATCATTCGGCATATATAGCTATAGAGTAATGCTTTACCCACTACCAGTTTCAATATATTTTTTCACAACCTTAGGTAGCACACTCCAATAGGTGGAGAAAGAGAGAGTAGGTGAGGTAACTCTCCAATAGGTGTGTGCCACCTAAGATAATGAAGAGAATGATAGTGAGATTGGTAGTGGGCGAAGCATTACTCATAGCTATAAGCATATATAAGATGTATTGAGTTACGATTAATTTATAGGATATTTTAGCAATGCCCCCATTTACAATGTGAAAACTAGCATATACCCCACTATTTTTAAAAACTAAGAACTACCCCTAGTTTGGACAGAACCGTTAAAATTCCGTTAAGTTAACTTACGTGCAGCACATGTGACACAGTAAAATGACCAAAATACATTACATAAAGGAAGGGTGAGCCTGAAGCAAAATTAGAGAGAAAACGAAACGTCTCGCGGCTCGCTTCACGTCCGAAAAGAAAATTTTCCCCCTAGCCATCTACTCCACCTTGTTATATTAGGGTTTTTGAAGAAGAAATACCCCAACCCTAATCAGTCATTGTAAGCATCTTCTCCACCTTGTTATATTAGGGTTTTTGATATATTAAATTTGTTTGGTCGTTCGAAATGTGATGTTTTTTTCTGAATTTTGTTGAAGGCAAATTGGTGGTAGGAAGAACCATGAATTCGAGAAGATTCACATCCGAATCTTTATTCTATTATTTTATTTAGATTTTAAAATATTTTAATTGTTGGCTATTGTTCATTTGTATGGTTAGGCTGGTAAAAATTGGCTTGATAGAAGACCAATATATTCAACCAACAGTATATTTGCAGTTAATAGAGTTACTTCTGACCATGATAGCAAAATAATCACCAGTAAAGTATATGTAAGAATAAGCATCAGTGTAAGGTGATTATATAATATCTTGGGTCTAAATCTAAATTAAACTGTGCAATAATTTCTATTTTATTGCAACTATCCTAGCAGTAATCTTTAACTTTCCCAGACTTATCAAGTAATCTTTAACTTTCCCAGAGTTCATGATCATAACTCATAAGACACAGCTTCGATTTACTTTGAACACACAACGAAAGAGCATGAACTTATATCTGTTGAAAAAATGCATAATTATCATGTCATTCATTTAGCATGGAAATATAATTACTATGGTCAAAAGAGCAACTTACTCTGTAATAACATTAGACAGATGAATGATCTAATTGCTTAACTGCAAACTCTTTAGTAACTATCATTGAGGTGAAAAAGAGGCAAGAGGAAATGGGGAATATATTTACTAATTGATCCTTGATGTGTATTTGACTAAAGAATCAAGTAATTTGGAACTATTGACTCTTGTATGCAACTCAATGAAGTTTGGTACATTTGAGGTAATGATATCATTGTCTTGAAGACTCCCAGGGCTTAATATAGGAAAAAAAAAGCTCCAACAGGTAAAACCTGTATTATGGCATTTCAGTTCATACCCAAATCCTTGAATTGGGATTTAGACAAAAACACAGTCAACACATATGCTTCAAGAGGTTCGAGCTTTTTCCTGATTCAGAAAAATAGCCACTAAAGTAAGTGGTCTCATATAGTAATAAACCAATGCAATAGGCAAAGACAATTAGGTTTGAATGGCTCAGTACATGATAGCAATGCTGATTATTCTGCAACATAAAAAAATTAATAAACATGCTAGAGCTTTGGCTGGAGAACTGAAGGACCTGGAAAGTGATCCTAAGGTAACCCTCGAGAGAGGGGTGAATAGGTATGCCCAATTTGCACAACTAATGTCCAATAATCACAATATAAATATAGATGCAACCACAATAAACAACAAAGCATGTAAAAGTGCATATAATAGCATTTACCATCAATTTTGCTCTCATATGTAATATTCGCATACGCATGGAAGGATACAGTACTCAACCATATATCAATCTGCAACAAAAATCTTTCTTTAACAGAAAAAGTCCAGGTTGATAGAATATCTTTCCAGTAACTTGTGTTTGCATGAGAGAAAGATAGAGAGATAGTAGTGGTTAAAAAATGCAGCAAGAAAACAATATCACAGCAAAAATAGCAAAACCAAAGATCCAGTAATTCCTTAGTGGATGATGTGTCTCTATACTTCCATTCTCTAGGCATTCATAAAACAATGTTAAGGTGTTTGGTTGCGCAAAGGGTTTGGAAGTTTTACACAATATAACAGTAAGGGGAACTCCAGGTCTAAAATTATTGTCTATTTGGAAAGGGCCAAACTATCTCCTAAACATAAGCCTTCTAAAATATTATTGCAGCAACTATATGTTAGGCAATAAGGGGGAAGAGAAGAATAATTATGAAAATATCTTTGATTAGGCTATATTGTACTGGTTCTATAGATCATATCTTGTGTTGTTGTTTTGAATACTATATAAAGGCTGTTTTTGGTTTTGGATTAAAAAAGAAACAATACAGTGATGACACATAAGCTGTTGTAATAGTTGATGGTACACAAGCTAGTGATGATGCACAACATGATGATGTGGATGAACCATTGTGGCAAGCTATAGCCACCCAAGCTAGTGTTGTGGAGTGTGAGAGACTCAGCTCTAATATGGGACAAGAAGATGATATAAGTGAATTTGATAATTGGTTTAGTATGAATGTGGACCTAAATAGTGAATCTACCGCTGAACCTGATCAACTTGAGCTCGAGGAAGAGTATAGAAATGTGGCAAGTAGTGAAGAAGAATTAGATTGGAAAAATTTAGATGTGTATGACAGTGACGGTGAGGGTGATCCTGACTATGTTGTTAATCCAAATGAACTAATACATGAGTCAGAAGATGAAGCTGATCATGATCATGACAGACCACAACCCACTGAGTTTGAAGATTTTGTTGAATAGACAGAGGATTTGTACAAGGGTAGTGAAGAAGTGCCAGCTGATCCATGGTTGCTTCATGTGGGGCAGCAGTTCGACACAGGTATAAAAGTTAAGATTTAACTTTGTTATTTTATTGTGTTTATTTTCGAAGTATATTTTTATTATTTTTTGTTTGATGTATATATTTTTTAAATTTGTTGTATTGGTGAAGGAAAACATTTCAAGGACTTCTTGAGGTCTTATGCAATAAAGAATAAGTTCTGCTATACAGTTGTGAATGCTAATAAAATGAGATACAAGGCCAAGTACAAGAAGTACAAGAATGGTTGTCCTTAGTTAGTTTATGCCAAGGTAGTCTCAAAGTAGCAACCTACTTTTAGAGTTAAAACCTTCACCAACAAATACCAATGTCAGGCAGATGATCAATTTAAGAACACTCTTGCAGATGCAAATTGGGTATCACAGGTGATGGACATGAAAATAAGGCATAACGAGAAGACCTACACACGTAGAATCATCATCGATGATATATGGAATGATTTTCAAACTTCAATCTCATATCATGTTGCATGGGCAGGTAGATGTAAGGTAATAGAGAGGATAAATGGTAGCTACATAGAAAACTACATGAAGATTCCAGAGTTGTGCAATCAATTGCTAGTGTCTAACTATGGGAGCATAGTTACCTTTTCTAGGGATGACAGGTATAAAACTGTAACTACCGTCTCCGCTATTTTCATTTTTCACCATTTTGTAATATTTTATTTGTAATTGAATAAAATACTCTATTTTCTTTCTTTCTTGATTATTTCAATTAAATCTTGTTCATGAAATTCTTCGTTCTTCGTGATTGAGCTATTTTTGTTGATCCTATTTTATTCTATCTAATTGTGGGTATTTTTATTTGAACCCTATTGATTTAGATCTACCTCTTATTGAATCTTAAAACCCAATTTCATTTGCTCTTAACCCAAAACTGCTATTATTGGATCCTAAACCACTAACCTAATATCCTAATTCTACCCTATAACTACAACTCTATTGTAAACCCTAAAAAAATTGCATAAATTAAAACCCTAGCTGCTTATTCTCCCTCTCCTATTCTGTCTCCTCCCGTATCTTTCTCTCCCCGATTGGATTTCCCGCCCATCTCCAAAACCCAATACCTGCACCTCCATCTCCGACCATCCCTCCGGCGACCCCCCCACAGGCCATCGCCGTCATGCCACCCCCCTTACGTGCGCCACCACACTCGACCCCAGCGCCTCCTCCTCTGTCCTCGCCAGCAGCGGCAGCTAAACCCCCACCATTGTTCTCCCTTTCCCGATCAACAACGATCGAACATCCCTGCGCATCGCAGCCGTTCGCGCTGCCTACTGCCATCTCGTCGATGTCAGTCATCGACCCGCCGCCATCCAAATCCCCCCTTGCCGCTGTTGCTGCCGTCTCTTTGTGCTGTTGATTACTTTGAGTTTCGTTTGCACGTATATCACACATGCTAAATTGTGTTAGTTCATGGGTTCGTTGCTTCGGAATCCTTATCCCGTTATTCTTGGTATTCAATTTCACTATCAATAAGGTAAGTCACTGTCATCTTGAATTGTTAAATATATCAAATTCATGTTTTGTTGAAACTCTTGCAAGTAGATCCCTTCGTTTATCATATTATACATTGTTCATCTCTTTCGTTAGGTATATTGAGGGCTTACACGAGCTAACCCCAATTTACTTGACATCGTACCACTTTTGACTCCAAAGATTAAATCTTTCATGTGTGCATATATAATTGATAATAGGGTGTTCATATAATTATCACACAAATTAATTATTGTAGAGAGAATTACTAGGTTGTATGTTATTTGATCGATTGATGGCTGATTGATGATAAATTCATGTATGTATGTGTTCTTAATCTTATTGACCATGTTTTTATACCCTTCATACTGATTGAGAAGTTTATCGACTAGTAGAATTGATTCCCATCATGTTAATTAATTTTTTTCATGAAAACTACCCAAAACCTGTATATTGGTTGCTGGGTGTATGTTGACTGCTATTTTCGACTCAGTAAATGATCTTAAAATAAATTACTTTCTGAATATGAATTATAGCCTTATCTTTCTAGTTTTCAGAAAATCTTGAATTTTTGAATTCCGAGTTGTGTACCAAAAGTTATGCCTGTTTTACTACAGCTGTATTTTTACTTTCAGATTTCCAGGTTCTTGTACATTTCATGTTTAAATAGTAAAAAGGCTGATCAAATGATAAAATTTTACTCTAAAAATTTTCAGGTTGCTGGTTAACATGTTTAGAATTCTAGAAAATATTTTTAATGAATTTATTATTGAGTTTTTGCTGATTCTAAAAATAAAATAACATGATATCGTGATTCTGCCCGAACATGAAATCTGTAAAGAATGGTGTGTTTGATCTAGCTACTATTGTCGGATTTTGAATTTTAAATATGCGTTCGAATCGTGTGGAAGTCTACTTTTTAGAATTTTGACGGATTCAGTTTTCGATTTCTGAAACAGCGGAAAACCATATTTTTGTACAGACTACTATTGCTGTCTAGAATATCACTTTTCAGTTTTTAATAGATTAATTATTCCTATATCGTAATATTGCATGAATCGAAGTGTGTATGTTGTATGGTATGATCCTAATGAGTTATTTTCATCATTCTAATTTTCCTACTTCATGTTACCATCCTATTGTTCCTATTGATACTATTGTTCATCGAAATGTCCCTTAATTGCTTGTTGTATTGTTGCATCGATAAAATAATTAATAAGTCGGGATTTAAAGGGCGATTTAAGTAGTGAACAAAGTAAAGAATGTACTTGGAGGAGGGGCCTGTGTTTCCCTAATTGATGTTCTGGCTATTGTTTTATCATGTAATTGTGGATTATGGCCATAACCCAATCTATCGTGTACCGTATCGTTGCTGAAGACCATATTGTACACCGAAAGGTGAATGGTGTTTACCGTTGCCAAGTACATGATCTGACGAGTACACCACTTAAGTCCAAACAAAATTGATTGTATGCATCTGTAGAATGGGATGCAGTAGTACATGCATTAGTTAGGATTAAAATAATTAATAGACTTAAGAATTGACACGACATCGACACTGCATATTGTTCATTATTGTTCCTATTGATATCGAATATTGGCTAAGTATTATTGTTATTGATCTTTGATTATTGTTACCAAATATTGAATCATTATTTATAGCCATTGTATTGACTATCATGATATTGATTATTGTTATTGTCTCGTGTTATTGATTCCTATTGATCCATTGATTCATTATTATACCGTTATTCCATTCTTCATTGCTTTCTCTACTTGTTGTCCATGACTTGCTCTAAGAAATTTTTTTCTTCTCTTTTTAGATGAAGTGTATACAGGTAATGAAAGAGAATTTCCTGCTGGAATTGGAGAACAAACTTTCTGAAGAACTATTGCTTTATAATTAAATGTTATTTTTAATGAACTTATTGTATTGAGACTTGTTACTATTGTGTTTGGAATTTATTATTGTATTGGGCTTATGTCCCAGATTTTATTATTGTTCCAGATGTTGGACTATTATTGTATTTGGATATTTTTATTGCTTCATTTTAAGTATTATTGTTCATGAGATTATTATTATTTCCTGCGCATTTGTTCTGTATTGATTATATTGTTGAGTTGATCGGATAAACAGCTTATGGGTGACGTTAGTCATTCGCTGGGCCAATGTCATGTATTCATATTCCGTATTTTTGGGAAGCGGGGCGTAACAAAAACCTTTGGCCATTTGTGTATCTCCTACAAAGCAAGTATTGATGGTTTTATCAGAGGATGTAGGCCTATTGTAGGGTTAGATGGATTCTTCCTTAAAGGAAAGTTTGGGGGTGTCTTGCTGGCCTAGATGCAAGAAATGGTATGCTTCCCCTAGCCATCTACATTTGCAAGGCTGAGGATACACACAACTGTACTACGTTTCTAGATGAGCTGAGAGTACATTTGATTAGACACCCACTGAAGTTGACTTTCATTTCTGACAGACAGAAGGGGCTGATCAAAGCTGTGTCAGATGTGTTTCATGAAAGCAATCATAGGTTTTGTAACCCCTGTTTTCCCTTTTGTATATTTTTGGGTGTATTTTTCTTTTTGTGTATTTATTCTCTCTGTATCTCTTTTTGGACCGTGTATTAGATCTTCATTTTCTATATATTCATCAATTGTATTTGTCATCTTCTTATTTGATCTTCTTGACTCAATTGTCCGTCTATTGATTCATCTCTGTTTTAGCGAGCTATTATTTTTTATCCCCATTTATAATTGTTCATGTCCTATTTTATTTACTCATTTTGTTCCAAACTTATTTATTTGGATCATCCTATTCTTTTTTCTTTTTGGATCTTTAAACCCTACCTATTAACCCTATTGGATCCTACCCGTTAACCATCAGCTTCCCTAAACCCTAATATATAACCCCTCCTTTTATATATACCCCCCCTGTATACCTAAACCCTATCATCTAACCTAGCCGCCATATACCCATACTCCCGAGCTCCTCTCTCCCTCTACCTTCGGCGCCCTCCTCCTTCACTTCTCCTCCCGCTGCATCGACAACCCTGCAGCGCCACCTGACCTCCTTCCCAACCCTCTCTCGGTGCTTCCCCCCCAGCCGCGCTTCTCCTCAACAGCAGCAGCTCGCTGCAGTCCGGAGCTCCCGAAGATGCCAGCGCCGCCCTGTGCCCCTGTCGAACCCCGATGCACCCTGCTCTCTGTCGCGTCGCCGTGAGAGAAGCCCCCTCCTTCCTTTCTCCTCTCCTGCAGCGATGCCCTGCTCTCCTCTTCGCGGCACAACAGCAGCTAGTGCACCTCGTGCTTCCACTGCCGTTGCCGTCTCTCTCCTTTTTTCTCTCTTGTGTGCGTGTGTTGGATCTCATTGTGATCGTGTGTTCGTTATTGATTCGCTTTGGTTCGTGGTTCGTGGTTCGTTGAGTTTGTTCCCGGGAATCCGTTCCCGTTATTCTCTTTGCATCGTCGTTTTTGTCGTCGGCTATAAGGCACGTAACTTATATTAATTTCTGTTGCAAATACAAGTACTAAATACTGCCTGTAGTGCAGTTGTGTTCTAGAGACAATTCTTGTGCAAAACCCTTGTTTGTATTGTCTCTATGTGTTGATCTGCCCGTAGTTGTCTCTTACACTCATGACGTGAAATAACTTAGGGATAATCACTTCGTGATGTATACACGCATGTTGTTCATGATTCATGACTTATCGTATGATCTCGTATGCTGGATTGTGTTAGCCATAGTATAACTTGTTATAGACTTGTTAAATATCCTATACCATGTTGCCTGGATATCTAGTATACCCTATTTCACATTTTGTTATGATTTGGATGTGTTTTATATGATCTAATTGATTTTATGCATGGAGAATATTTCTGTATTTACTGCTACCCCGTTTTTGTTTAGTATTTTAGACCCTATCAAGGTCAGTATATGAATTTTTTTTGTGAATATGAATTATAGAGAATTCTGTCTACTTTGCAGATTTTCTGACAGATCTCAATTTCGATTTATGAGTTGCAAGTTATTTCTATTTTACTACAAATGTATTTAAATTTCTGGATTCTGTTTTATATGAATTCTGGAGCGTAAATTATTTTTATACTGATACTAAAGATAATATTTTGATCCAATATTTTGCTGAGTATAACTAGACCTGATTGGTATTAAACCCTAATTTTTGTGGATTTAATTGATAACTTATCTCTATTCTATACTTGCAAACAACTAGTATATATGCAGAATTTTCATACTGTTCAGTAAAGAAACCTAATTTCTACCTGATTATATTTTCTGTTTATAAAAACTTTGTGAATGTGAATTGTAGACTACTGTATCTATTTCATCAACCTTTTGACGGATCTGGATTTCGACTTATATTTTGGAATCTATTGCTGTGTTTATGATTTCAGATTTACAAAACTGCTGTATCTTGCTTCTTTCTGGTTTTAATTGAGTATACTATCTATGTTGAAAAATTATGAAACTTTATTTTCTGATATTAAACATACTAGGGAATACCCCAGATTTTTCTTGAATTTAATCAGTAAGTTTTTATGCCATTTTCCTGTTTATGAATACAAACTTCTGATTACTGGCTGAACATGTTTTCTGGATACAATTCTGTTTTGAGTTCTGTTTTTGTGAAATACCATATGACTTATATATAATTTCTAGATTCGGCCAAAAGTCTATTTTCTAGATTTTTTGACGGATCCAAATTTGCACATTTGTAGCACCGGGAATTCCAGATTTAGTGCAGTACTGTCTTACTATCCTGAACTAGAATTTTCGTTATTCTATCATTTTATGTGTTGTCTATCACCTGTACATATTTGTCTTTCAACCTGAACCTGTTACTTGTTCATGCCATGTTATTCTTACTCTGTTATTTGACACATACATGCCTGTTTGATAATAATAATAAACAACCAAGCCGGGGTTTAAGGAAAAGATCTAGTAGTAGAAAATATAAAAATATATACTTAGAAGGGGGCCCGTGTTTCCCACCTGATTATCTATTTTTTGTTGCCTGTGATATGATTACCTGACATGTGATTTTGATTATCTCTTATCTGATTCCTGACTACATACATCATACGAGAGGGTGTACTCAGAAGGGGGTCCGTGTTTCCCACCTGTTACCCAACTACATACTTCCTACGGAAGGGTGTACTTGGAGGGAACGTAGTTCTACCTGATGCATGATTACCTATTACATGATACCTGTACCTGTACCTGTTTACCTGATACCTGAGTACACGGCCCTATAGACTCCACTACGAAATATAAACACAAATTTGTTTGAACGTAACAACCATGTGGTAAAAACATGGGACGCATGAAGTGCTACCTTGATAGTAATAAATAAAAGACTTGTCATGACATAATACCTATTACATGCTTACCTATTACATGATTACCTGTACATGCTACCTGACACCTGTTACATGTTTACCTGCTTCCATGATACCTGTAACATGTTACATGTCACATACACCTGTTATCTCACCACATTACTTGATTCTATTCATAATTCATGCTAGTTATTCTATTTTGTTGTCATGTCTATTTCATGCTATGTTGTTTATTCTTTCCTTGTACTTGTGCCTGCACTACAAGCGGCCCGTAACTTGCATTGACGGGCATTTTGTTTTCTTTTTTCTCTTTCTTCAATTTGCTAAATTACAGATCATGGAGACCAGTTGCCTGATGGAGTAGGTAATCTGAGATTCTAGTTCCTGGAGTTCTGGCTATTATTATTATTATTATTATTATTATTATTATTATTATTATTATTATTATTATTATTATTATTATTATTATTATTTCTGTTACTTATTTGAATAATTGTATCTATTACTTGGATTATTTGTATTGGGCAATGTGACCCAGAATTATTGACTTGTTTCCAGATCTGGTTTATTTGAGATTATTAAATTTTGTATCAAGTAAATTCTGTAAAGGATATTGATTTATTTGTGCATGCGTGATTGACTTCTCTTGCTTCCTACTCTGATTATTCTTGTAAAATGTTGTAAAGATCCTGACAGCTTATGGATGATGAAATTCATTCATTGGACTTAGTCACTTATCCGTATTCCGTATTTCCTTTTGGGAAGTGGGGCGTGACAAGGTTTTGCTTCAGACACATGTTCAAGAATTTTAAAAAATACTATCAAGGGAAGAAACTTGAATCTCATGTATGGAATGCAGCAACAGCCTTCAAGGTTAATGTTTTTAATAAAGAAATAAAAAAGTGGAGGAGTTATCAAAGGATGCTCATGATTACTTGTTGAAGGAAGATGTTAAGAGTTGGGAAAGGTCTCATTTTTATCATTCCACCAAATGTGAGCACATCACAAACAATTTCAGTGAGCCATTCAACAGCTGGATCCTTAAGTTGAGAGACAAACCAGTTCTTATGCTTGCTGGAAAATATCATTCTATGATGATGACCATGTTTTATAAGAGAAGGAAGCTTGCCAATGAGTGGGAAGAAAATGCATTGGTCCCTAACGTACAAAAACTAATTGATAAAATGATAGGTGATGTGCACCTTTACATTTACAAAGGTTCAGATAACAACACATGGGAGGTGGAGAACTATTTGAATCCCAAGTGGATTGTGAATGTGAGAGAGAAAACTTGTTCATGTGCTCAGTGGTAGTTCAGAGGGATCCCATGCATCCACGCAGTTGTAATATTGGTGTTACTAAGAGCAAGCTGGCCTGAGTAAAAGATTTAATTACTTTCATGCTAATTTCGTTTTAATAATATTATAGACAACTAATTTTAACTATGTAAATCATCTTTTCTTTTTTTTTAGTTACTACCATGAATACTACACTGTGACGGCTTATAGGAGGAGTTATGCAAAGGCTATACTCCCACTGGCAGACAAAGATGACTGGGGTGTTGTAAGTGTAACACCCTCGAATTTTTAAATAATGTTTTTGAGATTAATTAATGAATTAAAATGATTTTTGGTGATTTAATAAATATTTTTCTAAAATTTATCTTTTTATACTTTCAAAACACGTGCAAATATGCTCTTGGGAAACTCATAGTCAAAAAATACTTTGGGGAAATTTATTATTTATTAGTAGGTATTATTTATGAATTTTCTGGATTATTTTTATATTTATTTGGCATGTTTGCAAATATTATAAAAAGATGGGCTTTTGTACAAAATTACCACTTGGGATAAAAAATCCAGATTTTCAGTTTTCTGGGCTGAGCATGATGGCCGAACAACTCAGAGGTAAAGAAATTTATTTTTATTCTAATATATTTGGTCTATTTTGCTAATTCATTAAAGGAGGTCTATAAATGTATACGAATAAACTATTGAAGGATAATTCCATAATACTTGTAAAACCCTAATAAACTCCAGATTTTGGTTATTAAAAGGTTGCTACAACCGTCTCTTTTCTGCACAAAAACAAAACTGTCTTGTATTATTGATTTCTTGGAGTTTCGAAGCGAGAATTTTGGATATTTTATGGAAGGAGGAGCTTTTCTTATTTCTTTATTATCTTCGTTGATTCTTCATTATGGTGAGTGATATGTGTTTGATTTCTTGAAGTTCTATGCATGTTAAATATGATGATTTGTCTAGTATAATGTATGCTAGAAGATCGTATGTTGATAGAATAAATAAATTGATGGATGGGTAATTAAAAATAGAACTTTTCATGAATAATATGCAATGGGTGAATAAATTTACTATATGCATGACTTAAGAATGTTAAGATCTTAGTAGAACTCATGGATGTGTTGTTTCTTGATGATTTGATTAGGTAAGTTGAGATTTGTATGAGTTAGAATGCATATGAGTAGATAAATATGGATATTTTTTACTGTTTGTATCTATATAAGATCTGTTGACATTTTGAATGAGTAGAATTTGACTAATGAATGTTGTAGATGCATATAATCAAGGACAAATTGATATAACTAGTTTGTATGCGTGTTTAACAAATCCCAAGAGAGTTTTAAGATCAAAAGTTCAAGTCTTATGCGTTGAAGGATTGTTTTTCTTGACTTCGGATTTGATGTGCAAGCCGAAAAGTGAAATTTTGAGTTTTTATGATATTTTCAGTGGACATTTGATTTATATTGGTACAGATATTGAATTAGACAAGATACTACTCATATACAATTAATCTTGATGCTATTAATGATGTATATACACATATATACACAAATATACACTTGTTTCCTGGTATGAAGAATTTATTCAGAAAATTGTTCTTTTGTAAAATTGTTGAGAGTTTGATTTGATTCATGTTTCCTGATATGAAGAATTTATTCAGAAAATTGTTCTTTTGTAAAATTGTTGAGAGTTTGATTTTATTTATGAACTCTAGTATGTTAGAAAAGTTGTATTTGATCATCTCAGGATTTTAATTTTACAAATTCATGCTTTTAATGACTTAAAACTATGTATCAATTGAAAAATGCACGAAAATAAAAGTGCTGCTTTCTTGGCATGACGGTCGGCCGCCCAGATTTACACATGAAATGTAGATCGACTGTCAATTCTTTAGTTTTAGAATTTTAGCATGTCAGTCGACCGCCACTTTTTGAACTGAAATGTCGGTCGACCGATAGTGGCTGTGTTGATTTTTTTTTTTTTTTGAGTTTTTGCTGTTTCTCTTGAATGATTATTTCTTCGAACTTTTGGATTATTGATCTACTGTTTTGGATGAAGTTTTTGCTACAGATTACGGTATTTTACAGAGAGTTATATTTTGATTATAATTTTGTTGAACTCGTATTTTCTACGTCTTTAGAAAGCAAAATATTTACGGATTTTCAGAGATTGATATTTTGTGATTTTTTTTGATGACTTCAAATGTGAAACTCAGTTGTTGAAGAGATTTATTCTCAGATTTTACTTCAGAAAATTGTGAGTATTCAGATAAATTTGACTTTGTGTGATTTAAAGAAGTTCTCTTAATATGTACGATTTGATGAATGAATCAAGAGTTTTAATGAAAGATTTGTGTTCATAATTGTGTTGTGAGTCTCTAGAGTTTGCATGGGATTCCTGTAAACTGGCTGATGAGATTTTGTGGATCTTGGCAAGTTGGGGCCTTGGTGTTATTGTAGTGGAATTATGTCCGGCAGGGTACACCAACTCTAGGGAGGAAAAATTGTGTTTTAACTAATAATAATTAACCTAAGGACAGGCACTAGTGGATATGTGATGTAACTTGGGAAAAGTAAGTATGGGCTATGTTGTTAGTCCAACGGATGTATTACAGGACTGTGTGTTGTTGTGTCCTTATTATATTTGCGTATCGAGGGTCGGCAGGCATATTCACGGAATGTCTAGAGGACATTTGGTATGCTTGCTGTCAAGGGTCGACATGCATATTCACAGAACATACAGTGCATTCGCATGTCGAGGGTCGGTATGCCTATTTGCGAAATTTACTGTGTATCTGCATGTCGAGGGTCGGCAGGCCTATTCGTGGGGTTACGGCAGGGAGGTGATTCTCCGGAGTTAGAGCTATGCTTACATGATGCTTGCCTGTCGAGGGTCGTTGGGCCTATTCGCGAAGTATTCTAGATCTTATTTCTATCACCGTAAGGGGCAAAGAGAAGCGCTTTCGCTCCTATCAAATATCTTGAAAGCGAACGGTCAGTGTGAGGGTTGTTAAGTTAAGCCCTCTCCCTATTTGTCTTTCCACTTCCGTCGTTCGTAGAATTAGTTGCATAATGAGGGATTAAACACTATGAAGTGGAGAACGATAAGGGTTTGCACTAGACCTATGTAGTACAGAATGTATAGAATCCGACAAGTATGCATTAGAGAGTCACCATACTGCATTTGTATTTTCTTGACATGTATTATGCATGATATTTTCCTGTTTTTCTATAGGCTTAGTTTCACTTAATGTTTTATGTTTTATTAATCGTTATTTCATTTTCCGTTTGTTACTACTGTGGGAATGTGTTGATTACAAATTTATTCTTCATGCTTTATTTAAATTGTATTTCTTTTGATGTCACTCACACTGTTATGGCTGACCCCTGTAGTTTTGGAGGTTAGGGTTATTTCTAACCTCATGTTTTACAGGTAGGTACCATTAGTTTGGGATTTGGATGCATGTGGTAGAATGATAATATGGCTTGTAAAGAAATGGGTTGTAAAAGAAAGAAAATTTAATTCAAGGTGTTAACTTTCTGCTTTGCTATGTAAAGAATTGCTGTAATAAAAGTTGATTTTTTTTCTTCTGTGTTTTCTATGATTACTATTACATTGCGGTAGATGCTTGCAACTGAGCCACGTATTTCTGAATTTATTTATTGGAAATTTGTTGCACTACAGAAGTTGGTATCAGAGCGTGCTTCAATAGTAATGGTAAACATGGTATAAGAATAAACCTAGGTGGACATTAGAGCGTGAGTACCTAGGTGTGGACATTAGAGTGTGAGTATCACATGAAATTAAAACAAGATGAAATGGTTTAGGGCATGATTGAGATTTTGCCATAAGGTATTGATGTGAATATGAATTATGTTGTGATACTCTAACTTTTTCCTCATTTTGCAGTATTCAGTATAATGGCAGGACCCAGGACCAGGAATGTCGGTGGTGATGATGGGGCTGAGGGTTCCCAAGGGGGCTGACTTGATCTAGAGACAGAAATTGCCAGGGTGTATCAGACCTTGAACGCATTCATGGTAGCCAACATGACTCAGAATCAAAATTAAGGGGTTGTCCACTGCTTATTAATGCTAATCCAATTAAGCAAGTGGAGTCCTTCAAGCGGGTGAAGCCGCCTGTTTTTGAATGGCAATCTAATCCAAATGTGGCTGAAGATTGGATCAGAAAGATGGAGGTAGTCTTCGAGGTTTTGGAAACCCCAACAGCCAATAAGGTGAAATTGGCTACAATATAGTTAGAGAAGGATGCTGGCGTCTGGTGGTAGTCAGTGAAGAGGACTTTTGGGGGTGAACAGGTGACTTAGGAGGCTTTTCTTGAGGAGTTCAGGGATCACTTCTTTCCTCTGGACATTCAGGAGAAGAAGGCAACATAATTCTTGAACCTACAGCAAGGAAACATGTCAGTGCACAAATATGAGACTAACTTCGTCCAACTGTCAAGGTATGCACTGGAGCTGATAGTTAATAAAACAAAGAAGGCCAAGAAATTCGAGCAGGGCGTGAGACCGAATTTGAGGTCTCGGATGATACCATTGGGCAGCAGAAGGTTTGATAAGCTGGTCAGGACAGCAACAATGACAAAGGAAGATATGGATCAGTTCCAGAAGAAGCAGGAAACCTGGAACAAGAACAAGAGGCTAGCAGCAAATCAGAGTGGGCAGAAGTTTCCAGCGAAGCAGGGCAGGTTCAGTAGGTCAGAACAGAAGGTGCCCGCAATTCAAGGCATGACTTGTTTCAACTGTGGAGAGGCAGACCACTATCAGTCAGCATGCACCAAACCACCTCAGGTGCGGTCTTGCTATCAGTGTGGTCATGAAGGGCATATTAGACCAAACTGTTCGTAGTTGAAGATGGAAGGTGCAAGCGGAAGCAAATTTCAGAGGCAGTGACAAGTGTTCGCATTAACTGAGGAGGATGCGGGTAACTCAGAAGATGTGATCCAGGGTATGAAAGAATTTTAATTTCACTTATTTGATGTATTAAGTAAAACTTTGTTTAAGAATAAATTGGAAATTTGAGTATCATTCTTCATGTAACAGGATTTGTCTTGATTAATGGAATAAAAGAAAAGGTTTTATTTGATACTGGTTCTTCGCATACATTTGTGTCGCCTAATTTTGCTAAAGTTTTAGGTGTGAAACCTAAGGTATTTCCATGAAGAGTCTTGTCAGGGGCAACACCATCAGGGAAAGAATTGATTGCTAATCGGTATTACGAGGGTTGTGATATCGAGATTGGTGGGAGATTATTCGGCATTGATCGAACTGCAAGTCTTGGGTGTGGATGTGATCATGGGCATTGATTGGATGGCAATATATGATGCCACGATTGAATGCAAGAACAAATAGGTGTTAGTGAAGGCACCAGGAAGTCCCACAGTGACTTTTCAGGGGAAGAAGAAGAACCCAAAAGTGGCTGCAATGGTATCTAAGTTGACGATGCCAGATGAAGTTAGAAGCATTCCAGTTATCAGGGATTTTCCTACAGTATTCTTGGAAGATCTGCCAGGGTTACCGCAGCACCGAGATGTTGAGTTCTGCATCAATATTTAGCCGGGAAGTGCTCCGATTTCTAAGACTCCATACAGGATGGCACCAGTAGAGCAGGATGAAGTTAAGAAGTAGATTGAGAAATTACTGAGTAAGGAATTCATCAGACTGAGTACTTCACCGTAGAGAGCACCAGTGTTGTTAGTGAAGAAGAATGATGGGTCAATGAGGATGTGCATTGACTATCGGGAGTTGAACATGGTGACTATTCAGAACAAGTATCCGCTTCCATGGATTGATGATTTGTTTGATAGGCTTCGGGAAGCAGGAGTATTTTCGAAGATTAATATACGGTCAGGGTATCATCAGGTCCGAGTTAAGGAGGAAGATGTGAGTAAGACAACTTTTAGAACTCGTCATGGACTCTAGAGTTTTTGGTGATGCCATTCGGGGTGAAGAATGCGCCAGTATTCATGGACATGATGTACCGAATTTTGCGGCCATTTATTGATTCCTTCGTGGTGGTATTCATTGATGATATTCTGGTATATTCGAAGTCGGAGGAATAGCTCTCTAAATACTTGGCAGAGGTATTGAAGAAGTTACAGGAGCATAACTTGTATGCCAAGCTGTCGAAGCGTCAGTTTTGGAAGTTCGAGGTAGCTTTCCTGGGTCATATCCTTTCTAAGGAGGGAGTGTCCACCAATCCTTAGAAGGTTGAATCAGCGAAGAATTGGCCCAGACCGACGACAGTGAAGGAAGTCAGGAGTTTCATGGGATTGGCTGGGTACTACAGGAGATTCATTCAAGGCAATGCACAGATCGCAGTCCCTTTGAAAGGGTTGACTCAGAAGAATGTGGCATTCACTTGGACTGATAAGTTTGAGGAGAGTTTCCTAGAGCTAAAGGAGAGGTTGACGACTGCGCCTATCTTAGCTTTACCGCAAGCTGGGAAGAACTATGATATCTACAGTGATGCATCACTCAGGGGTTTGGGGTGCGTCTTGATGCAGGAAGGGAGGTTATTGCATATGGATTGAGGCAGTTGCGTTCACATGAGAAGAACTATCCGACACAAAATCTGGAATTAGCGGCTATTATCTTTGCCTTGAAGCAGTGGAGTCATTATGTATATGGAGAGAAGGTTAACATGTTCATCGACCACAATAGCCTGAAGTACATTTACCAGCAGAAAGATCTAAATCTTTGGAAGAGGAGATGGTTGGAGGTGTTAGATGACATTCATCCTGAGGTTAAGTATCATGCAGGCAAGGCGAATGTAGTGACCGATGGGCTTAGTCAGAAGAGCAGTTTGTCGAGTTTGATCACTACTCAGAGAGAGTTGGCAGCAGAGTTAGATTAGGCAGGCATTGAGGTTGTACTGCAGGGTTTGGGAGCATCTTTTTCTCAGTTGAGGTTGCAGCCTTCTTTGAGAGAGAGCAGATTATGGAGGGTCAGGAATTAGATGCAGAGATTTAGAGGATGTTGCATCAGGTTTCCAAAGGCAAGTTATCAGAGTTTTATGTCCAAGATGGAGTTCTATGGATAGGTAAGAGGTTATGTGTACTAGAGAATGCAGATTTGAGGGAGAGTATCTTGTAGAAGGCACACAGTACCTTGTTGTTAGTGCATCCTGGGGGCACGAAGATGTACAAGGATATCGAACAACACTTTTGGTGGTCGGGTATGAAGAGAGATGTGACAGACTTTGTGGCGAGATGTCTGACTTGCCAGCAGATCAAAGCGGAGAATCAGAGGCCAGGAGGTTTGTTACAACCACTACCTATTCCGGAATGGAAGTAAGAGAATATCAGCATGGATTTCATCACTGGGTTGCCAAGGAGTCCGAAGGGCAATGACTCAATTTGGGATAATGTTGATCGTTTGACCAAGTCAGCTCACTTTCTGTCTATGAAGATTACTTGATCGTTGGAGAAACTAGCAGAGCTGTACATTGATGATATTGTGAGACTTCATGGGGTTCCTGTGTCTATTGTTTCCGACAGGGACGCGAGGTTCACATCGAGGTTTTGAAAGGGTTTGTAAGCAGCTTTGGGTACTAGAACCGATTTCAGTACTACTTTCAATCCGCAGGACCGATGGTCAGACTGAAAGGGTGAATCGGATATTGGAGGATATGCTGAGGGTTTTTGTTATGGATTATGGTGGCAGTTGGGAGAGGTACTTGGCATTGGTTGAGTTTGGTTATAAAAATAGTTACCATGCAAGTATCGGTATGGCTCCATATGAAGCTTTGTACGGGAGAAAGTGTAGGACACCTGTCTGTTGGTATGAGGTTGGAGATAGGCAGATGTTTGGGCCAGAGATTGTGCAGCAGACATCGAAGAAGATTGAGCTGATTCGTAAGAGGTTGGTCGAGGCTCAGAGTCGGTAGAAGAGTTATGCAGATACTCGGCGAAGGGACTTGGAGTTTGAGGTTGGGGATGCAGTTTTTCTAAAAGTGTCTCCGACTAAAGGAGTAATCAGGTTTTGGAAGGGGGGCAAGTTGGGGCCAAGGTACATTGGGTCATACTGGATTATGAGGCGGATTGGTAAGACAGCATATAAGTCGGAACTACCGAAGGAATTGGTGCAAGTGCATGATGTGTTCCATGTGTCGATGTTGAGGAAGTATGTGTCAGATCAGAGTCATCAGTTGGCGGAAGTGCCTAAAGTACTACAGCTGAACTTGAGTTACAAGGAGCAGCCGATAGAGATTGTTGACCGTCGGGAGAAGCTATTGAGGAATAAGGTGATACCTATGGTCAAGGTATTGTGAAGGAAATAGCTGTTTGAGGAAGCTACTTGGGAGCTGGAGGATCACATGCAGAATGATTTTTCTGAGCTCTTTGTATGATTGTATTCTTCTGGTTAAATTGTATTTCTCTTGTATGATTGTATTCTTTAAACTGTATTTCCATTTATGTGATTGCATCCTTTTATTTAAATTGTTTGGTCCCTAGTAGCAGTAGTTCTGAGGACAGAACTATTCTAAGGAGGGTGTGATGTAACACCCTAGAATTTTAAATAATATTTTTGAGACTATTAAATGAATTAAAGTGATTTTCGGTGATTTAATAAATATTTTTCTGAAATTTATCTTTTTGCACATGAAAAACACGTGCAAATATTCTCTTGGGAAACTCAAAGTCAGAAAATATTTTGGGAAAATCTAATATATATTAGTAGGTATTATTTATGAATTTTCTGGATTTTTTCGATATTTATTTAGCATGTTTGCAAATATTACAAAAAGAGGGATTTTTGTGCAAAATTACCACTTGGGATAAAATCTCAATATTTTTCGTTTTCTGGGCTGAGCATGATGGCCGGCCAACTCAGAGGTAAAGAGATTTATTTTTATCCTAATAGATTTGGTCTATTTTGCTAATTTATTAAAGGAGGTCTATATAAAGAAAGGAATAAACTATTGAAGGATAATTCCATAAAACTTGTAAAACCTAATAAACTCCAAATTTCGGCTATTAAAAGGCTGCTACGAACATCTCTTTTCTGTACAAAAACAAAATCTTTCTTTTATTATTGATCTTGTAAAACCTAATAATCTTGGATTTTTTGCGAAAGGAGGAGCTTTTCTTATTTCTTTATTATCTTCGTTGATTCTTCATTAAGGTGAGTGATATGTGTTTGATTTCTTGAAGTTCTATGCATGTTAAATATGATGATTTGTCTAGTAGAATGTATGCTAGAAGATCGTATGTTGATAGAATAAATAAATTGATGGATGAGTAATTAAAAATAGAACTTTTCATGAATAATATGCAATGGGTGAATAAGTTTACTATATGGATGACTTAAGAATGTTAAGATCTTAGTAGAACTCATGGATGTTCTGTTTCTTGCTGATTTGATTTGGTAAGTTGAGATTTTTATGAGTTAGAATGCATATGTAGATAAAGATGGATTTTTTTACTGTTTGTATCTATATAAGATCTGTTGATGTTTTGAATGAGTAGAATTTGACTAATAAATATTGTAGATGCTTATAATCAAGAGAAAATTGATATAACTAGTTTGTATGCGTGTTTAACAAATCCCAAGAGAGTTTTGAGATCAAAAGATCAAGTCTTTATGCGTTGAAGATTGTTTTTTTAACTTCGGATCTGATGTGCAGGCCGAAAAGTGAAATTTTGAGCTTTTATAATGTTTTCAGTGGACTTTTGATTTATATTGGTACTGAGATTGAATTAGATAAGATACTACTCATATACAATAAATCTTGATGCTATTACTGATGTATATACACATATATACACATATATATACACATGTTTCCTGATATGAAGAATTTATTCAGAAAATTGTTCTTTTGTAAAATTTTTGAGATTTTGATTTGATTTATGAACTCCAGTATGTTAGACAAGTTGTATTTGATCATCTCAGGATTTTAATTTTACAAATTCATGCTTTTAAAGACTTAAAACTATGTATCAGCTGAAAAATGCACGAAAATTAAAGAGCTATTTTCTTGGCATGACGGTCGACCGCCAAGATTTACACTTGAAATGTCGGTCTACTATCAATTCTTTTGTTTTGGAATTTTAGCATGTCAGTCGACCGCCACTTTTTGAACTGAAATGTCGGTCGACTGACAGTGGCTGTGTTGATTATTTTTGTTGAGTTTTTGCTGTTTCTCTTAAACGATTATTTCTTCGAACTTTTGGATTATTGATCTACTGTTTTGGATAAAGTTTTTGTTACAGGGTATGGTATTTTACAGAGAGTTATATTTTGATTATAATAGAGTTGAACTCGTATTTTCTACGTCGTTAGAACGAAATATATACGGATTTTGAGAGATTGATGTTTTGTGATTTTTTTTGATGACTTCAAATGTGAAACTCAGTTATTTGAAGATTTATTCTCAAATTTTTCTTCAGAAAATTGTGAGTATTCAGATAAATTTGACTTTGTGTAATTTAAAGAAGTTCTCTTAATATGAACGATTTGATGATGGAATCAGGAGTTTTAATGAAAGATTTGTGTTGATATTTGAGTTGTGAGTCTCTAGAGGTTGCATGAGATTCCTGTAAACCGGCAGATGAGATTTTGTGGATCTTGGCCAGTTGGGTCCTTGGTGTTATTGTAGTAGAATTAAGTCCGGTAGGGTACACAAACTCTAGGGAGGGAAAATTGTGTTTTAACTAATAATAATCAACCTAAGGACAAAGACTAGTGGAGATATTATAGAACTTGGAAAAAGTAAGTATGGGCTCTGTTGTTTGTCCAACGGATGTATTCCAAGACTGTGTGTTGTTGTGTCCCTAGTATATTCGCGTGTCGAGGGCCATCAGGCCTATTCACGGAATGTCTAGAGAACAGTTGGTATGTTCGCGTGTCGTGGGTCGGCAGGCCTATTCACGGAACATACAGTGCATTCCCGCATTGAGGGTCGGCATGCCTATTCGCGAAATGTACTATGTATCTGAACGTCGAGGGTCGGTAGGCCTATTCGTGGGCTACACATCAGGGAGGTTATTCTCCGGAGTTAGAGATATTCTTACATGATGCTTGCGCGTCGAGGATCATTGGGCCTATGCGCAGGGTATTCTAGATCATGTTTCTATCATCGTAGTAGAATTAGTTGCATAACGAGCGATTACACCATATAAAGTGGAGAACAGTAAGGGCTTGCACCGGATCTATGTAGTATGGAATGCATTGAATCTGACAAGTATGCATTAGAGAGTCATCATACTGTATTTGTGTTTTCTTGACTTGTATTATGCATGATGTTTTCCTTTTTTTTTACACTTGACACTTAGCTTAGTTTCACTTAATATTTTATGTTTTATTTATCGTTATTTCATATTCTGTTTTTTACTACAGTGGGAATGTATTGATTACAAATTTATTCTTCATGCTTCAATTAAATTGTATTTCTTTTGATGTCACTCACACCGTTATGGGTGATCCCTGTAGTTTTGGGGGGTTAGGGTTATCTCTAGCTTCATGTTTTACATGTAGGTAGCATTAGCTTGGGATTTGGATGCATGTGGTAGAATGATAATATGGCTGATGCAAATTGTAAAGAAATGGGTTATAAAAGAAAGAAAATGTAATTCAAGGTGTTAAATTTCTGCTGTGCTATGTAAAGAATTGATGTAATAAAAATTAAATTTTTTTATGTGTTTGCTATGATTACTATTACATTGAGGTAGATGCTGAAAATTGTGCCACGTATTTCTGAACTGATTTTTTGAAAATTCGGGGCGCTACAGTAAGTGGTTCATTACAATAAAAATGCATTATTAATATGTGATTTAATATGCTGTGGTTTGTTTATGACGTTATTTTTGAGCATTTTACTTTATGGAAACAACCCCATCTGTTTTATAAATGAACTAGATTTTTCCGTGGGCATGTGCCTACGACACGTCTTCGAAACGATACAAAACACGAAAAGTCTGTAAACAGTAAAACAACAATTATGTAGCTCAAGTTTGAATAGTATGACAATAATTAGAACTTTAAATGTTGAAAAAGTCCATGTTTCCATTAGTAATGTTGAAAAATAATTATAAATGGGGGTATATTTACTTAAAAATTTAGATTTTCAGATTTTTAATGTTTTTTTATACATGTTATATTGAAAATAGTAAATATCTCCACACTTAAAATTCATAAAGAATGGGAGAGAGAGATAGGGAGAGAGAGAAAGAGAGAATATGAAAAAGTGAAGAGAGAAGAGAGAGAGATAGTAATAAAGTAATAAGTTTTTTAGTTTTGGGGGGAAAATTTAGTTTTGGGGTTTGAAAATTTGGAGGAAAAATATGTTTTGTAAGGTTTGATCTAGGCCTTTGTAAGGTTTTATGATAGCATTCATAAAATGCTATAGTAGACCTACGATAGCGTTTTACAAACGCTATCAAAAGGCCTGCTATAGTAAGTCTATAGCGTTTTTACAAAACGCTATAGAAACTATAGCGTTTTGGAAACGCTATAGTTTCTATAGCGTTTTACAAACGCTATAGAGCGTTTTACAAAACGCTATAGAGCGTTTGTAAAACGCTATAGAATCTATAGCTTTTCGGAAACGCTATAGAATCTATAGCGTTTGTAAAACGCTATAGAAACTAGGAAACGCTATAGAAACTAGGAAACGCTACTGATTAATAATATGTTTTGTCTAAGCCTCTGATGTAATTCTTTTGCTCACAACGATTAGTGTAGAACACTGACAAAGCTTCTTATAGCAGTGGACAGAAGGATTGGAGTTTAAATTGCGCTACCTTATGTTACCACATGTTCTCCTAAAAAAAGAAACAATAAAAAAGGCAGCAGCATTGTTACACAGAAAAAATAATCCTTCAATCTTCCTGCCTGCATTTAAAAACTGCATTTAAGAACTCTATCAGGTAAGAAAGGAATTGCATCAGCTCACCAAAACATACCACCACTTTAGTGCAGAGCTACGACAAATTCAACAATATTCGAATACAGAATACACAAACACAAGGTCAGAGTGCCAAGGATATGACAAACATTACCATTTGCAATACACTTTTCATAGATAACTTCACATAATGTGTCACTCATTATATACATCATGCTTGAAAAAGTTTTTGGGTTTTACAAGGGAAATTTTGACAAGAGAAATGTACACCGATGGGGAAAGGGTCCTTTGCCCCCTAAGCCTGATAACCAAAACGTGTTGCAATGAGAAACCGAAAAACTCAGGAAGGAGGGAAAGTTGTGAGTCTAACATACTCAGGAATCCTATTATAGACGTTACTCTTGTTCAGCAGGAGTTGTAGGAGAATCTGGAGCAATGGTAAACTGCAGGCTGCTTCCAATCCTAGACTGAAGTATGAATGCCACTTCTGTCGCAGCCAATGCTGCTGCCTCCTGGAGATTTCAGGAAAAAACTCAGAAGAAAATCCAATATACAAAAATTAATGACCTAATATAGCAAGATATAGTTCTTTATTATCACACACTCACAACAATGCATCTTCAGTATGATATTTTACTCTACTTAGTCACATCCCCATTTCAAAAAGAGGCTTATTTATATAAAATATACAATTTATTTTGGGCTTTTTAAAATGAAATTTCTTGTAGGGCTACCTAAAACCAAGAGGATATCATAGAAAACCTGACACGTATTGGAAATGTGATGGGTATAGTTTACTATGTATCAATTAAGTGTACAAGCATCACTATAGCCTTTCAAAAGCTGACAGATGATGGAAGTTTGCTATTCTTCACTCTCTAAATCTCTTTTTGGTCACCTGGGTTACATCAGTGAGTAATTTACACATAACAGAGAGATAAGATTTGATGAGCAAGTCCAATTCATAATTGTGGTGATTCCTAGAACATTGATTTTGTGTAGTTTATCATTGCCTTATTTATCCTTTTATTGATTTGTATATTGAGCAGGAAGTAAAACCTCCTAGCAAGCCCACTCAGGAACGTGGTGTACATGCAAGAAAGGTTAAGCGAACGACGAATCCAAAGCATTTGCACATGTGAATTGAATGGAAGAAATTCACTGAACAATAAAATTTAAAATAAATAGCACAAAAGGGCGAAATGATAGTAGTTACTAATTCAGACTCATTCATAGAGTGAAATAATAGTAGTTAGTAAATACTTAGTAGTAGCTCACACTGACTATGAAAAAAATAAAGAACTGTAAGCTGTAAGCTGGCTTCAGCATGTGCAGCCAAAACGTCCAAGGCTAAGAGAGGTAAATGTGATTAATGGAGCATGGACTCAAGATATTTCCATCTTGATAATCAGAAAATTGAAACATGGGACCTGTTTTTCATAGTTTAGAAATTTTAAAAATGCACAATTATCTATGTCTAGATTCAAAATTATTCTCATTATTAGCAACTCCAATAATTTAGAAAATTTAAAAATGGACCTGTTTCAAAATTTCATCCAGATCATACACAAAAATATAATACTTGTTCAAGAATATGTTATGCAGAAGTCTTAATTATCAACTGAAGTTTCATGGAATTGGATGGTAGAAAGTTTCATAAAATTGTTAAATACAATTTCCTAACAAAAGTAACCTGATGACAGTAGTATGGAAATTTCATAACTAAAGTTACCTAATGACAGCAGTATGGATCGATAACCCTACTAAAGTTACCTTAAAATATCCTCTTCACTTTCCTAGCCATTTCGCATTCCCATACTTCTGCATGGCTTCACTTCTTGGTGGTTCTCAGACTCAGGCCTCTGCAACAAATGATGTAGAAAACAAGTTTGCAACCAGAGTTCAAAAAACAATGATATCATAATTTCTTAAGGGGAGAAAAATGTAACTGCTAGATAACATCAATTAACATTAGAGTAACACACCACACTGATGTGATAACCTTCTTTTCTGTTCTTTTTGCATCAATTCTCTCTGCTTCAATAAAACACGTAACTGTATATAAGACTGCAATAAGTGCAGTCAGTCAATAATGCATGATCTGCAACCTATAAATCGATCAATGATGCATGACAGCAAAGTTGTATTTGAGACTGCAATAAGCGCAGTCAGTCAATAATGCATGATCTGCAACCTATAAATCGATCAATGATGCATGACAGGAACGCTGAATATAAGGCAATAACTAGAAATGAAGATTTTACTGTCATGATCAATTATACATGTAATATAGGGTAAGCAAGTACCTAATAATCCCATTCTACTAAGTTTCCTATGGCATAACTCTATCCATAATATGAAATATTGCATCAATATATCCTGACTATCATCTTTCATAGCTCACACCACATATAAGGATCCAACCGGTAAACAAGTAAAATGGTAAAGCTTAGCAATCATGATTTTTATTATGTGCTCCTAACTAAACAGATTATATTTGAATAAATTTAAGAAACTCAAAGAGCAAAACCATGAGATGTGGTTATTTTTATGTAGATCCAAGCTACATGCTGATATATTTTCAGTAAGAGTAAATTAATAGTGAAAAGACAAAAAATAATTTTAGAATTTAAGGCACTATATTTTAGAACCAACCAAGTTTTAGTAGCAGCAGTAGTAATGGGTGTGTTGTAATATAGTTATTTACATGAACCCTAAGACCATGAACATCATGATAATCACATATAGGATATGTAAGAAGAGGGATAGAAGAATACCTCCGTTCATCGCGATGTAGAGGGCTTTCTGATCTTGTTGAAGGCTGTTGACGAAGAAGGGCTTCAATGGAGAGTTTGGCTTCCCTCTCCTTGCCTATAGACCTGTTGGCAACCTCAAGAAAAACATTCTTCATTCGTAACTTTCTTATACACATGACCAATGAGTTTCAATAGAGGCTGACCTATTTAGGGATCAAGGAGCCATGTCCAGACCCAATAGGGCTCAAATTGGACAAGAATAAAGCACCACCATAATATGCAAGAATCTACAATTGATACAACAAATTATTAGATGAATGAAGAGACCAAAGTCAAAATATTACTTAGTCTTGCCGCCTCGATATTGTTCAAGTTGTTTGGGATTGTTTGTAAGAACTTTATCAACTAAAACATCGATTGCAGCAGGATCAACAATCTGCAAATCCAAAATTAGATGAAAACCTCACTATCAAATTTTATAGCTATAGAAATTGATTGTTTATCTGGGAGAACATCTTTCTAGTGCTGATCACTAAGAAGATTGATGTCCTGCATCACCTAATCATTTGAAATGTAATTATAAAGAGTATCTTAGAAAAAAAATTAAACTGCAATTTGAAATGGAGCTTAATTGCTTTAGAAAGCAAAAGCAAAGCCCAGACAAGGTTAATATTAATTGCAAAACTAATTATGTACGTCCCCACCCTTTGTCTGTCAAAAAAATTTGCAAAATTAGGTTGACATTCAAATTTCAAACTAATGATAAGATGTTTTACCTTTACATTAATTTCAGAAAACTAAATATTGTTTTGTTTTGACTAGACAGAGAACCAAATATTATGTAAGTTAATATATTGATATCCAAGTAGATTAAGGAAGCAACTGCTCAGTTTGCAAGTATAGCTGCTTAGTTCGCAAGTCTAGGGCCATTAAAATTTATATAAAAAAAAATCTAAAGCAATATATTGTAAATCACTCACCTGAACTAAATATTTCTTCTCTATCAACTTTTTCACAGTCCTGCCTTCAGATATAAGCTCCAAAAGTATATGCAGATAGAATGAACTTTAAAATCAAATAAATTGAGGCATACATATGTTTTGAAGATGTGAGAATTGCTTTGTGCAATACTGTTCCTTGCATTCCCTATAGACATTGATTCAATTGAACATAAAATTGGACAGAAAATTCATTTGGAACACAAACATGGAGGATATGAAAATGTGAAGGTAATAGTCAAGGAAATGAATAATTGAAAATTGGGACTGATATATGTTGGCTCCAAGTAAGTAGATGTATGTTATTGTATAGATAACAAAGTAGAAAGGATTAGAAGATGTGCCTTTGCTTGCTACAAAAGAAACAAAAGAAATCACATCTTTGTTATCTATACAATAAAATTCTTACAAGTAACACAAAACTGAGCATTTCTCAAACCAACAATGAGAAACAGAAGGGGAAATCAGTGGAAAAGTATATACTTATTGTAGATGATCAAAAAATCAGTGTCACAAAACAATTGTAATAGCACAATATACATATAAATGTTACTGAATACGTCAATGAATTCATTGTTACCCCAAATTGAAGGCTTAGGGGTCGACGGCACGAGAGGAAGAGGAAGCGGTCGGCGCGATCTGGCGGGAGGGAAAAGGATAGGGAAACAGGGAAGAGAGCCCGGCGCAGTGGTCGATGGCGCGAGAGAAAAAAGCGGTCGACGTGATCTGGCGAGGGAGAGAAGGATTGGGCGACGGGGAAGAGAGGGTTTTGGATCTGGAATAGGGTTTGTGGAGGAGAGGGTTTTTTGATCTGGATCGGGGGAGGAGCTGAGGAGTTAGATAGTTTTGGATTTTTTTTAGTTAGAATTTTCTTTTCTACCCCTAGCTATTGAGTTTATTTACTAATATAATAGCATTTCCAAAACGCTATTAAAACTACAGCATTTCAAAAATGCTGTCGTAGCTAAGAG
The DNA here is from genome assembly GCA_017893485.1 of Hemerocallis citrina. NCBI lineage: Eukaryota > Viridiplantae > Streptophyta > Magnoliopsida > Asparagales > Asphodelaceae > Hemerocallis > Hemerocallis citrina. The sequence goes on along the minus strand of JACEHZ010000239.1, from coordinate 2,286,051 downwards.
TGAATTTCAAAATAAAATAAAGATAGCATTTTCTTCATGAATGCTATTATTGATCACTTTCAACAGCATTAACGCTTAAATGCTATAATAAATCCGCTGTAGAAAGCCCTATATGTTGTAGTCGAGGGATTGATTGTGAGCCACTTGATAGCTTTCTTTGTAATTTATTATATAGATTATTGTTTGTTTATGCATATATTCTTAAACATTTTAAATTTATGGGAAACAACCCAACCTTTATTATAAATGCATTGAATTATTACGGGTTTTCATTCATGTGTTTGTTTTGGGTTTTCATTCTTGTGGTTTTTTGTATGCAGCCACACTCTGATGTTCTTCCTCCTATATTGAAGAGACCACCAGGTAGACCAAGGAAAGCTAGGAGAAGGGACCCAAATGAGACTACTACTGCACCAAGAAGACAGAATAGGTGTGGTTCCTGTGGAACTTTGGGCCACAACAAAGCAAAATGTAGAAGGCAGTTTGGATCTGCAAGTACACAACCTAGGAGAATACCCAAAACTAGAGGAAGGTTTAAACAGATCAATTCCAACCAAAGTGGAGCTACTTGAATCTTAGATCTTGCTTGTTAGTTTCGTACTTATGATAGCTATGGTTGTTGTGTTTTTTTGGGTCAAAATCAGACTTGGTTTCTTACTTATATAGTTTTGTTGTTTGAATTGTCAAAAGTTCGTATAATTGAATTGTCATTATAACAGTGAGTCAAAAGTGCATACTTTTGAATTGTAGTTTATCTGAAATATTCAAAGTACTTGTTGCAAAATTCTAAATTCTGATTTATAATTGCTAATGCATCTCAATTTTGGCTGATATATTGTAGTTTGACATAGCCAAGAGTGCATGCACCCTTGCATCGCTCTAGTTTTTTCTGTGCATCTGTGATTGAATACCATTAGGTGTATTATGAGATTATGTGAAATCAACAATTGGTTGTTGTAGCTCCTTTCTAAGTATTTATCTATAGAAGCAAGTTCGGTTGTAAATCCTTCAGTTGAAAGTAGTGAGCAGTGCATAGCTCTAACACAACTTAAATTGAATTCCAGGTCAAAGTTGGCAGCCACCACACTGGCTATTTGTTCAATAAAGCACGAAGATTTTATTTTATATATAAATATATGTATATTCAAATAATCAATTGGTTAAACATTAACACTTTTGGGAAATTTTCAAGCTTACCTGATGGCATAATTATACATGTAAAATTTTCTTTTTCCAAACTGAGGGTATATCTTAGTTTTTTTAAATAGTGGGGGTATATACTAGTTTTTAGATTCTAAATAGGGGCATTTGCTAAAATACTTTTATTGGGGGTATTTTGATCATTTTACTGTGTCACATGTAATGCACGTAAGTTAACTTAACGGAATTTTACCGATTCCGTCCTAACTAGTGGTGTTAGTTTTTAAAAATAGTGGAGGTATATGCTAGTTTCCACATTTTGAATGCTGGCATTTGCTAAAATATCCCTTAATTTATTTACCTCGGGGTGGGGTAGGGTGGGGAATCTTACATCTTTTGTTACTTTATTTTTAAAAATAAAATAAAAGGTGGAATATAGCCACCATATTTCATTAATAAGGAGTTAATAAAATAACCCAGAGTACTGGACTCAGTTACAAAGAACAATGCAGGAAATAAAATATAATACCTCTACAGTGCATAGGAGGGTGAGACAGATACAACACAATCCAAACATATGAGAGCATAAAAATGAGAACAACAAGGTAAAAGAGGCCCTTCCAACAATGCCCCAGAGGGTGAGCAACCAAGTGATGATCCGTATCAATCCAAAGTGGGCCCAATCATCACCTCCTCATCGTCGTACTCATCCACCTCGAAAGCTCTGGCGATTCTCCCTTTTGGACCTACCGCTGCCGCTATAGCCCGAAAGAAAATAAAAAGCACGATATGAATAAGATTACCAGAAATACTATTACAAGTCCCACGAAATTAAAGGTTATTTCTGTCAAGCCATAAAATCCAGGTCGTTGCAGTGATAGTGATATATCACGCTTCCCTCATCTCATGTCTCTCACTAGCGAAGGTGGGTCTTGTCCATAGATCTTCATAAATCCTAAGATATAACGATGTGCCGAGGGCTAACAATACCTTACACAAAACGACCTTACTTTTGGGGTATTCTAAGAAAAGATGAGCTTTTGATTCCGTATGAGTTGGCAGAACCTGCAATTAGTGTCGATGTGCAGTTGTTTTTTAGCCAGGTTCTCTCTAGTCAGAATCGAATCGCTGAGAACTAGCCAGAGAAATACTCTAATTTTTAACAGGGCTTTGGTTTTCCATACAATCATAGACCAGTTTGGGCTACACCCTCTAAAGTGGATGCAGTTATACATCGTTCAAACCGATATGGGCCTTGGGAACATCTAACACCTGACTGACCAATATAAAATTGTAGGGCCCCTAATCTCAATTGAAATTCCGGATCGAGCCGCGATTTAAAGGGGATCTCCAAGAACCACGCTTCCACGTTTTAGCCATAGTAATGTTAGGTTGTGAGGTAAGCTCAAAAAGTTATGGGAATAACTCTTTAAGGAAGTGATCCCCACACCACTTGTCCCACAAGAACCCGGTCAACCGACTGTTACCAGTGAAGGATGTGACACCACTATGAAACGGATCATATGCTTTAGCCATCAATTTCCAAAACCAAGACACTTTAGGGTCCAATCGGAACCCAAATCTTCGCGTCTCCTTTCCAAGAAGGTAAGCATGGATAAAATCCTACCAACCTTCACTATTAGGGTGAAACACTTTCCACCACCATTTGCCGAGGAGGGCTAATTCATGTCTCTCAAGTCAATGATGTCAAGCCCTCCCTGACTTTTTTTCATGCAAGCTGTTTCCCACCTGTTAAGATTGTAACCCCCTTTGTTTGTATCCGTCCCTTTCCAAAGGAATCTCTTTCTTACCTGGTTGATCTGTTGGGTGACCCATTTTGAAAATTCGAAAAAGGATAAGTAATATGTCGGGAGATTGGATAATACCGAATTGATGATGATCACTCTTCCTCTTAGTGATAGTGACTTACCTTTCCAACTAGCCAGCTTGGCTTCAACTCGGTCAATAATCGGTAGCCAATTCATTTTCTTAAGTTTGCCTGGGCGGAGAGGGAGACCCAGGTACTTAATATAGAAGTAATCAAGTTTACAATACATGCTAGTAGCATGATCTCGTGCTTCTTCTTCTATCAAGGCAATAGGAATGAGGATGCTCGTATGTATCTTTTTGAATCTACATGTACTTTTTTTCATTTTCATTTTGTTCATTTAGGATTTGAGATTTATTTCAGGGTCTTCATCAGTTATTTATTATGTTATGTTTTTAATCGATTGGATTTTAATGATATGAACTATCACTTTTCAAGTCCTCGTGGTGATCCGCAACAAAGGATATGGTGGAAATTACATAAAGGTAGCAATTTCCAGTTGCTTATATTTATGGTAAAAGTTATGAAATTCCTCCCAACATTTGGGTTTAAAATGAAGAAACCCATTAATCGATCAAATGACCCCCTGGCATGATATCATCTTTTTAAAATAATATTTGGATATAGAAAATTATCGAAATACCCCTATATTATATTTAAAAAGAAATTTTTTTTTACCCCTACACTATAATTTTTTTCCTTAAAATGGAGCAGTTACCTTGGGTCATCAGTATCAAGGACAGGCTCTTTTCAGTTGATAAGTGGTGGAGTTTTCCCTCTAACACCCACCGTAATGCCTCTCATTTCTGGAAAGGAGTGTGGAAAGCGACGGCAGCCTTCCAGTGTGGTCTAGGCCACGTTTGTGTCGACGGATCAAAGACCAGATTCTGGTATGATCTATGGATCGGTAATTCTTCCCTTGCAACCGCCTTCCCAGCTATTTTCCGTCTTGCTTCCGACCCTTTTGCATTGGTAGCTGATTCATACATCATGGCTAATCAGCAAAGGCAATGGTTGATCCCTCTCTCAACCGATCTACCTTCCCATCTAGAATCGGATTTCAACGATCTTCTCTACTCTGTTAACAATTTTGTTTGGAGGGACAGAGAAGACTTCTTCTGGCGCTGGAACACGTCAGGGTCTTTCTCGGTTCAGTCATTCTATCGATTTCTTAATTTCAGAGGCATATTATCTCCTTTTTTTGATCTGGTGTGGAAATCCTGTGCTCCGATCAAAGCCAAAATCCTTTCTTGGCTTGCCCTCAACAATAAGCTCCTGACGGTTGAAAATCTCAATAAGAGGAATTTAGCATGGGGGCAATTGTGTCCTCTATGCTCTTCTGCATCTGAAAATGCGGATCACTTATTTGTGGGTTGTGAATTTTCTGGTGCTCTTTGGAAAATTACATCGCTCGCTTGGGAAGTGCCAGTCATTCCTTGCAACCTAGTAGCTTGCGGGACTAGACTCCCGTCGAATGGCAAATACCACAAATCTTGGTACTTATCTTTCCAGATCATTGTCTAGATCACTTGGAGAGAGAGGAACAAGAGAATATTCCGTCATTCGTCCTCTCCCCCTAGTTCTATTTTCGACGATTTCCTATTTCTTTTTAACCATTGGTCTTCATCGCTATCCGATAAAGCAGGAGAAGCCCTTCTATTTCACAGACTGGAAGAGGCTTTCCTTTGTCTTAATAACCTCAATGCGATCTAACGCTTATGGATTTTTCCTAGAGTGTTAAGGATTTTTTTCTGTACTTCGACTGCTTACTGTTACCTTCATCTCTGTTTTCTCATGTTACATTTATGTTTTATTCGTTTCTTTGCTTGTGCTGGGAGCATTGAAAACTTCTTCTATTATTTTTCTTGGCAGGGCTGAATGGTTCTAGTTTTCTTTGGTCTCCTTTTGGGCTGTCCTTGCGGGAGCGGCATAGGTGCTCTTCTTTTTGTTCGAAGCAGTATGTCTTCGTTCCCTTTCCTCCTCTGGATTGGGTGACTGTTATCGGCACCACCCTTCTTTTTGTAAATGTGTTTGGAGGCAATGATTTTGTATGGTATCTGATGTTATTCTGGGAGTTCTCTGGCTCCTTTTATGTCTGTATCTTTACTTAATCTCTCTAATCCTTTATAATCTGGTAGTTTCTTTACTTCTCTTTGCTGATTCTGCGGTGTTATCTATTGTCCGCTGGTGTGGCCCTTCGAGGTGAGTTTGATGAGTTACTTTGGTTTTCTAATTAAGATCATTCTTGTCTATGCTCATGCTTTGTGTTACTGAGGATGATGATGTTTGAGTTCTCTGGTTTGTTGCCCACTGTTGGCGGTTCTGGTTTTTTTTTTCTGAGATGTATTGGGTCTCTTATCATCATCAACGATTATTAGTGATGATTTTCAAGTTGTCGGGCACTGGATCGCTAGCTGTATGGGAGCGTCCCCGAGCGACGACCAATTTCGCTCTACGGGGCCGGATCTTCATTCGGGAGCCCTTCAGGATGTCTCAGTTTCCATCAGCCGTTCTCACCTTGTATTAGCTATTATTTATTCATTGTTGATCTTCTATCGTTTTGTTATTGTTTTACGTCTTGTAGGACCTATCATGTATTTAGACTTTTTGATTGAATATAATTTGGCTGGAGCCGTTTGGCTCTATCCGTATCATCAAAAAAAGAAATGTTCAAATACTCCTACACTATATGATGGTGATGAGGTGTTAATGTTTGGTTGGTGGAAAGAGAGAGAGAAGGGGATGAATGCATTTTTTAATTTTAAATTTAACACTATATTAAAAATACAAAAACTATATATGAAATCTTCACCTCTACACTATTTCTGAGATATGAATGACCAAAACACCCTTATATTATATTAAAATGAAAAAAAAAATGAAAGAGAGAAGGTGAACAGGTGGAGTTTATTTTTTTATATGAAAAGTATTGTGCAGGGATATTTTGGTTGTTTTATATATTAGAAAAATTATGAAAAGAGAATATGATGTCATGTGGGGGCTCATTCGATAAAACTTAAACGGTGGCCATATGCGAAGCAATCTAGGTAGTACATCTACACTGTCTTTAACCTAGCTAACAGTTTGGAATTTAAAGTGCAACATGTTTTGAATATAAAGATTTTTTTTAATATTTAGAAAAAGTTACTTCAAGGCCCAAAACAAAGAGGCTGATTTATTTTAAAACCCAATTAGTTTCATAAATGCTAAAAAGAAATCTAGTTTTGTAATATTTTTAGACCCATTTTTTCTTTTTAATTAAATTATTTACCAACTTAAATATTATTATTTTTTGTATTTTCTATATTACAAGTTCTAAAAGAAAAAAAGATTTTTTTCCCCCTTCTTCTTTGATTCTCTTTAACACAAAAGTAAAGAAATCTAAAATCCTCAATTAAATAGAAATAATATATAATATATTAAGGCAAGATAAAAGTGGATGGTGGTAATGGAGGTGCGTCAAACCTTATGTTCCATCCTCAAAATAATATCATTATCTTTTTCATGGTTTTTTTTCCTTCTTGTTTTGTTTTTGTTTTGTTTTTGTTTTTTAAGAGGATAAATCAGGATGTGTGATGAAGTACATGAAACCTTAATTATATAACCTTTTGTTTTGTTGAGGAATTTCGATTTCTTTATTTTGTAAGACTATTAAATCAATAATGGTTCCCATAAAAATGTTATGAGTATTATTAATTAATTAATTAAACAGGATGTTTGGGTTTAAAAATAATTTATTTTAGGACGTTGGGTTTTTTAGTATTTATAAAACTCATCAACCTCTAGCTTTGGGCCTTGACTAATTTTCTGTTTTTAAAGTTCAACTTTGTAACCATGGAAAATTACCTAATTCAAGATTTAATTTTATTTATCTCTAATCTCTAATATTATAATGGGAGAAGGCCTTAGTGTCATTTGTCAATCTATCAGCGTGTGTGATGCATGTACATAACTAATATGAAGAATGTTTCAGGTTCGATTCTTCACTACGTCGTATTTTTTTTATTTTTTTTATTAAGACGTGCATTGTTCACACATAACTAATATAAAAGAGGTATCAGATTCGAGGTCAAACTAGATCGAAATTTTTACTTTAAAAAAAATATATATATTAAAACGTGCATCACACGTGTAAATTACTAGTGCTATATGAAGCGAGAAAGATGTATGAGGGAGAAGGGTGTGTGTCAATAATATAAACTGAGCGACAATGTACGAGAATATTTCAACAATTAAAAACTTAGTGCTAATGATCGTGCTATTCTGTTTGGTCTGATCTCTTCGTGGGCCTATATAGGCAAAATCCTCGGGTTCTGCCTATTGAGAAAGTTGTATTGAAGGCTTGAGTACACTCGAAAGCACCAATCGTAACCGGTTGGAACAAAACCAATGACGTCGTTCAATGAGAGGTGTAGACGAACAAAGCTTGAGAACCACAAATTGAATTTTGGTAAATCACCTAAAGTGAGGAAATTCGAAAGGGAAGTTGTGAGATAAATTAAATTAGGGAGTTGGATGTAGATGGGTTGAAGGCATGCAAATGTTAATTTACATGGGGAAAAATGACCTGGCTTATCCTAGGCCATCTGAGCCCCTCAAAAAGACCGCATCACCCGATCCGTCACATCAGCCCTAAACCACATAGGGCTCCTACCACGTCAGCCCTAAACCACCTAGGGCTCCTGCCTCGTCAGCCCCAAAATCACTTGGGCCTCCTGCCAGGTCAGGCCCACGGGCGACCGGGTCCAGACCCGGCCCCAAACGGGTCCAAACCCGGTTGGGATTGTCTATAAATACCTAGCCCTCTCCCACCTTTAAAGGTAATCAATATTTTCTCTCCAAAACCCTAGTCACTGTTGCTCTACTTCAGTAACTAACTAGACCGTTGGAGGGCCTGCCACGGGGATCAACCCCGGTGTTCCTAGGCCGAGTGCAGGTACACGAGACTCCTGGATTTGAGCTTCCAGATCCGAGCCGAGCCCCCACCGCCGAACCAAGCATCCGACCTCCACATCCATACCCCCTCGCGCCCCTCTTGCCGAGGGTCGGGCATACCATCCGGTGCCGCGTCCTTCCACGAAACAAACAAATAGAACTCACTCCTGGTGCATCCACACTCTTCCCAAAAATGAACCGCATCAGATTGGCGCCGTCTGTGGGAACTTTTAACTCGGTACGGACATTAGCCCGAACCTCGCCATCAGCGGCATCCCTTTGATCTGCGCTCCCATGGGACCCAAGCCCAGGAGAGCGGTTACCTCCACGCGGCGTCCGAACGGGCCTCCTCTTCAGGACGCCCTCGATGGCGTTCACGGATCGAACATCCCGAGGGTCAGCCTTGGATACCAACAAGTCGCTTCTCATCCGGTTCGACCCGACCTTCGTCGGGTCATTCAGAACCGAAGGGCGAGTCAGACTAGGGGAGGGACCGCTTCCAACTCAGCCCCAAACCACTCTAGACCTCCGCCTGAAGGACGAGTGTCGACACTCAGCCGTATCGGTCGAAGATCGCCGCCCCAGCACGACCCGGTTGACCATGGTGCGGTCACAAGGGCCGAGTTCCGCAGCTTCCGGGACGAAATCATTGAGGCCATCCACGGAGTACCCAAAGCCGAGACGTTCAACCAATCCCACCAGGCGGGCGATGGAAGGAGCGACACTCGTGACTCGACCCATCTCCCAAAACGCGAAGATGAGGTGCTCCGATGCCTACTGGAGATGGAGAATCGCCTCGACCACCTCAACAACGGTAATCCGAACCCCGCTCTAGGCCGTAGGCCGACCCGACCGCCTTTCTCGGCTACCATACTAGAAGTAGAGATCCCCCGGGATTTTCGGCCTCCACAGTTCGAGACCTATAACGGCGAGGGTGATCCTGCTGATCACATGGAGGGTTTCAAGACCCTCATGATGATTCACAACACTTCGGATCCCCTGCTGTGCTGCGCATTCTCTGCTACACTCTGGGGTCCGGCTCGCGAGTGGTTCTCTAAACTCTACCCAGGCTTAATCTTCTCGTTTGACCAGTTGGAGGCCAACTTCTTGGCCCACTTCATAACCAGCAGGAAGACCGAGAAGACCAGTGCATCCTTACTGGATCTCCGACAGAGAGAGAGAGAGAGTCACTCCGTGACTTCGTCAAGAGGTTCACCACCGAGGCAAGATCTGTTTCCTCCCTCGACGCTGGGGTCGCCTCGGCTGCCTTCCGGCATAATGTCCGACACAGCCAACTGAAGGTCTCCTTGGCCAAGAAGCCTCTCCAGGACTTCCTCGACCTGCTCAACCGGGTCGAGAAGTACGTACGGGCAGAAGAAGCCTTGAACCCGGAAGGTGCCAAAGAGGCCACAGGGAAGGGCAAGTGCAAGGTCGACGAGACCGAGCCTGCCCGAAAAGTAGCAAAAGAAGGGGTCCGCATTAAGAGGGTGCCTCCGGTCCCCTGCTTCGAAAGATACACGCCCTTGACACAGAACGTGTCTGCCATCCTCCTGGAGATAGAGGACAAGGGCATCGTCCAATTACCCCCTCGACTGAGCAACAACAAGAAGCGAGACCAGCGCTTCTACTGCTGCTTCCATCGGGATCACGGGCACGAAACCGACCAGTGTCGGGCCCTGAAAGACGAAATCGAGGCCCTAATCCAACGAGGGTACCTCCGGGAGTTCACAAGGGAGAACCAGAGGGAGCGGAAGGATACGAGAAACCGGAGGCCTTTGCCCCCCACTCGCACTCCGAACTGCAATCCCGAGCGAGATCTCGAGACAGGAGGGACCGAAGGGCAGGCCATTCTACACTGTATCCATGGGGGACCCATGGGAGGGGAGTCCAATACTTCTCGAAAAGCGTTCGTCCGAGAGGTGAACGCCGTTCGAGACCTCCTGTCTCCCCGGATACAGCTACTCCCTGTCTCTTTTTTGGGAGAGGACCTGGAGGGCGTCCGCCTTCCCCATTGCGATGCCCTCGTCATTAGTCTCGATATGGAAAATTTTGAAGTTCGCCGGATCTTCGTCGACAACGGGAGTTCGGTAAACATCCTCTTCCTCGACACCTTCGAGAACCTAAAATTGCCCAGGGACAGGCTCAAGCCGGCTGGATACACCCTGCATGGGTTCTCCGGCGTCCCGGTGGTGATAGAAGGAATTGTGACCCTAGATGTCACCGCGGGTATGGCTCCCCTCAGACAAACCGAATCAATGGAATTCATGGTAGTGAACATCAAGGCGACATACAATGCCATTCTCGGTCGACCTGGGCTATGCTCCCTTTAGGCCGTGCCATCGGCCTACCACTTGGAGTTAAAATTTCCCACGAAGCAAGGGGTCGGTGTCATCTGAGGCAACCAGGAGGCTGCACGATCCTGCTACATGACGGCGGTCGGAGGGGGTGTCTTTCCCCTTGACACCGTTGAACTCTAGCCAGAAAGAAGCCAATCGGATCCCGAACCAGCAGACGAGATAGAGGAAGCCTCGTTCGAGACAGGGGACGAGTCGAAGTGGTTCCAAGTGAGCCGCTCCCTCGCCAAGGATCTAAAGTCAAATATAGTCACCTGCATCTGCCGCAACATCGACCTCTTCGCCTGGAAGCCGTCCGATATGCCCGGGATATCCAAAGACCTGATCATGCACAGGCTAAGCGTCATTCCGAGGTCGAAGCCGGTCATCCAGAAGAGGTGCAAATTTGCCCCAGAAAGGCAGCAGGTTGTAAAGATCGAGGTAGACAAGCTCTTGTCCGCCCGATTCATCCAAAAGGTCAGCTACCCCGAGTGGCTTGCAAACGTCATCATGGTAAAGAAGGCAAGTGGGAGCTGGAGGATCTGCATAGACTTCACGGATCTGAACAAAGCATGCCCCAAAGATCCATTCCCTCTCCCCAGTATCGACGCCTTGATTGACGCCACCTCGGGTCACTAGCTCCTGTCCTTCATGGACACCTTTTCAGGCTACAATCAGATCTGGATGTTCCCGCCGAACATTGCCAAGACCTCCTTCGTCATGGACCAAGGTCTCTTCTGTTACCACGCCATGCCCTTCGGTCTGAAGAACGCAAGAGCCACATACCAGCGGCTTGTAAACCGAATCTTCAAGGACCTGATTGGTCGTAACATGGAGGTCTACATCGACGACATGCTCGTCAAAAGCAGGCAGGGATGCGACCACATCGCCGACCTCGAAGAAGCCTTCGGCATACTCCAGACACATAACATGAGGCTTAATCCCGCCAAATGCGCCTTTGGCGTCTCGTCCGGAAAATTCCTCGGGTTCGTCGTTAGCCAGCGCGGCAACGAGGCGAACCCAGAGAAGATCCAGGCCATAATAGACATGGCCCCTCCTCGAAACGTTAAGGAAGTCCAGAGGCTCACGGGAAGGTTGGTGGCCATCGGCCGTTTCCTCTCCAAATCTGAGAAAAAATCCCTACCCTTCTTCAAAGCTCTGCGGGGAAAGGGGGCTTCGAGTGGGGTGCCCCTCAACAGGAGGTGTTCGAACAATTAAAGCAGTACCTCGCCAACCCACTTCTCCTTAGCAAGCCCAAGCCGGGCGAGCCACTCTGGCTGTACTTATCCACCTCAGAAAGCACCCTCAGTGCAGTCCTCGTCCGAGAAGATGACGGTGTTCAGAACCCACTGTATTATGTGAGCAAGGTCCTGCTCCCGGTTAAGACAAGGTATGCGAGAATAGAGAAAGTGGCCTATGCTCTGGTCATGGCCGGCCGGAAGCTCCACCCTTACTTCCAGGCGCACTCCATCCAAGTGCTGACCGACCAATCCCTCAAGGCCGTACTTCACAAGTCAGAGAACTCTGGCTGCTTAGTCAAATGGTCAATCGAGCTGAACCAGTACGACATCGGCTACCAGCCAAGGACAACGATCAAGGGGCAAGCCCTCGCTGAGTTCATCACTAAATGCACCATTTCCGAACATCCCAACATCGAAAATTTGGATCCGACTTAGGAAGTCTATGTCGACGGATCCTCATGCGAGTCCGGGAGCGGTGCCGGGATAATCCAGTGGGGTCCCGACCACTTCCTCCTTCAGTATTCACTCCGCCTCAACTTTCCGGCCTCCAACAACGAGGCGGAATACGAGGCTATGATTTCCGGACTAACCCTGGCACACTAGGCCGGTGCGAAGCAGATCCGGGCCTTCAGCGATTCTCAGCTCATCGTCAACCAGATCACTGGGGATTACGAGGCCTGTGATGACCGAATGATCCGGTACATGGCCGTGGTTCGGCGGTTCCTATCTTCCTTCAACTGTCCCACGGTCCTCAGAGTCCCAAGAGAGCAGAATGCCCAGGCGGACGCCTTGTCGAAACTCGCCTCCTCCTCCTTCGAGGGCCTCGATCGAACAGTACTCATCGAGGTCCTCCTAAAGCCGAGCATCGATCTCCCTGAGGCAATGTGTGTAAACAACAAAATCAGTCCAGACGACTGGACCTCCCCAATCCGAAGGTTTCTATTAAAGGCCGAGCTACCCAAAGACCGGGCTGAGGCGAGAAGGATCAGGGTTCGAGCTGAAAGGTTCGTCGTCATCAACGATGTCCTCTTCAAATGCTCATACACCCTAGCAGACAGGAAGCCCTACCTTCGCTGCCTCGCCAATGAGGAAGCTAGCTACGTGCTTAAGAAACTTCATAAGGGGATCAGCGGATGTCACATGGGAAGCAGATCGCTTGCCCGGAAGGCTCTGAACCACGGGTATTATTGGCCAACAATGCTGCAAGACTCCCAGGACCTGGTCAAGAGGTGCGGCTCATGCCAGAGATTCTCCCCTATCAAAAGACTTCCTCGGGCTAACCTCTGCTCGCTCGCCAGTCCGACCCCATTCGCCATGTGGGGATGGATTTGGTCGGCCCCTTTCCTGTGGCATCCGGACAGAAAAAATTCCTAATAGTCACCATCGATTACTTCATGAAATGGATTGAGGCCGAGCCACTGTCCACAATCACCGAGCGACAAACCCAACAATTCTTTTGGAAAAACATCATCTGTCGGTTCAGGATTCCTCAGGTCCTTGTTATGGACAACGGAACCCAATTCGCAGGCCAGAACTTTCGCAGGTTTTGCGAAGACATCGGCATCTAGCAGCGCTTCTCCGCCATATGCCATCTCCAATCAAATGGCCAAGCGGAGAATGCGAACCGACAGATACTCGACGGCCTGAAGAAGCACCTCGACAGTTCCTCCAAGGGACAATGGTAGAAGAATTGCCCAGCGTGCTGTGGGCACACCGGACTACAAAGAGGATCCCTACGGGCGAAACCCCATTCAATTTAACCTACGGGACGGAGGCAGTTATCCCCGTCGAGATCGGCCTCCCTTCTTCGCGCATCATGGCCTTCGACGAAGCCGACAACTCGTCCGGCCTGAGGGCCAACCTGGACTTCATTGCCGAGGTCAGGGAGAAGTCTGCCATAAGAAGAAGCATCTACCAACAGCGGATCGAGAGGTTTTACAACAAGAAAGTCTGCCCCGCTGACATCAAGGCAGGAGACCTCGTGCTCCGCAAACTGTCCATCTCCGACCCCACGAAAAAGAGAAAGATGGCCCCCAACTGGGAAGGCCCCTACAAGGTAACCGAGGTTATACGCCCGGACACATACAGACTCGTGGACATGGAGGGTCGAGCGGTCAAAAGACCCTGGAATGCCAAACATCTGATCAAGTTTCTGGATGGGCAGAAGCAGGGTTTTTGTTTAATTTATGTAAATAACACTTTTGTAGCCTACCCAGTGTAAAAGGCCGTTAGCGCCTCTCTTCATGTATTGAAAAGCTCAAGTAAAAAGGTTCTTTTCGTTAAACTCCTTCAGCATCGGTAGCTCCGACCCAATGTCGAACACATGGGTGGCTTTCTCAAGCTATGGCGCCCGAGTGACAACACCGGGCGCCGACCCTCAACTCCTCGGTAGCTCCGACCCAATGTCGAGCACATGGGTGGCTTTATCAAGCTATGGCGTCCGAGTGACAACACCGGGCACCGACCCTCAACTCCTCGGTAGCTCCGATTCAATGTCGAGCACATGGGTGGCTTTCTCAAGCTATGGCGCCCGAGTAACAACACCAGGCACCGGCCTTCAACTCCTCGGTAGCTCCGACCCAATGTCGAGCACATGGGTGGCTTTGTCAAGCTATGGCGCCCGAGTAACAACACCGGGCGCTGACCCTCAACTCCTCGGTAGCTCCGACCCAATGTCGAGAACATGGGTGCCTTTCTCAAGCTATGGCGCCCGAGTGACAACACCGAGCGCTGACCCTCAACTCCTCGGTAGCTCCGACCCAATGTCGAGCACATGGGTGGCTTTCTCAAGCTATGGCATCCGAGTAACAACACCGGGCACCGACCATCAACTCCTCGGTAGCTCCGACCCAATGTCGAGCAAATGGGTGGCATTCTCATGCTATGGCGCTCGAGTAACAACACCGAGCACCGACCTTCAACTCCTCGGTAGCTCCTACCCAATATCGAGCACATGGGTGGCTTTCTCAAGCTATGGCGCCCGAGTAAAAATACTGGGCGCCGATCCTCAACTCCTCGGTAGCTCCGACCCAATGTCGAGCACATGGGTGACTTTCTCAAGCTATGGCGCCCGAGTAACAACACCGGGCGCCGACCCTCAACTCCTCGGTAGCTCTGACCCAATGTCAAGCACATGAGTGGCTTTCTCAAGCTATGGTGCCCGAGGCGGAACACTGGGCACCGGACCCCCTGTCCTCGGTAGTTTTCCCAAAAACAGGTTGCAAGAGCAAAAAGAGAAACGAAAATTCTTATTCACACTCTTTTATTAATTAACCACCATCGGAAGAACCTGAATGTTACAAGCCACTTCACTCACCTGAAAAAGGAAAAATCAAACTCCTCAGTGCCCCTTTGGTCCAGCACAGGATAGCCCAGTTCCGACCGAACGACCGTGGCCTCCCTCCTCGTCACAATCACCCTTGGGGTCAGCCAATGTTGAGACACCGGCCATGGAGCTTTGGGCATCGGTCGGCCGAGTATGCTCCAGTAACATTAGCATCGCGGAAACACCCTCCGCTCGGTGACCCCCCAAAGAAGAGCCCGTCCTCGTCCCGAACATCCCCAGCATTGTCTTGTAATGGTGTATCTCCATCTCTTTTTCCACTATGACGTCGCGAAGGAGCCTCTCCGACGAGGGCCGTTGCACCGAGGCACTCGACATAGTGTGCCCAAGGTCGGCACTGCCCAGATCGCGATCTACCATCGCCCTCTTCAGCTTGGTCGCCTCCATACTTAGCACCTCAGATTTGTTTCGGTAGTAATGAAAAGCTGCATCCTGATCGCGAGCCCCCTCCCGGTAGCGAACCAACGTGGACTCAAGGACCTTGATCTTGCTCCGAAGCCATGCCACGTCGGAGTGACCCCGGAAGGAAGGGTCGGCACCTAACAGGGGGAAACAACCATCATTCCAAAGTCCAAAACACTCCCCTAAAATAAACGGTCGAAGTCAAAATACTTGGCCAAACGAAAAATCCTTTTCTACAAATCAAGATCGTCATACAAAAATGCGGTGGCCAGTCCGCAGTTGGCAAATACAACAAAAAAGAAACAGAAAACAAAAATAAGGAGACGAGTAGCCTAATTCCCCACCTCTGGGTCGGTTTGGTCGAGGGGAGGGTCTGCAGCTGAGGCGAAAGGTGGTTCTTCTTCCACGCCCCCTTCGGGAGTCTTCGGATTTGGCTCGATGACCATATCATAATCAAAGTCGGTCAGGTCGAGGGTCAAATAGAAATGCCTCACAAGACCGAGGGCCTTCTCATAGACCTCGTTCTGGGCCTCTATTATCATATTTTGGGTCTTCGTCATGAGCAGCTCCTTCTCCTTGGCAAACCTCTTCTTCAGCTGGCCCACCTTCTTAACACAATCGCTCTCCATGGTAGCGAGCTCGGCCTTCATCTCCTGCTCCCTTTTATGGGAGCCCTCAAGCTTGATCTTCATCTCCTTCATCTCCCGCTAGTACTTGTTCGCCCGCTCCTGCTCTTGCTCCAGGGCCTTATTGTGGAGCTTCATCACTTGGGCCCCCTCCAAGCAAGCCTGCAGCATGGACGGCAGTTCGAAAAAAGAGTCGCCACGAATAAAAAGTCGCAAAAGAAAAAGGGACGACGAATCTCACCAGTACATTCGCCTGTGCCAGTCGCATGTAGGCCACCTCTAAGGTGTCGTTGCTCATGCTCTTGCGATCCCGGGGAGTTGCCAGCTTATCGGCGACCTCGATGGCAATGGCCCCCTCGGTCAAACTGTCACCCTTTCGGATCGACCAGTCCGAGGCCCACGGCTGCAACATCTCCTCGCCCACAATTTCTACCGCATCGGCTCGAAATGGATGGACCTTCCCCTTGGCACGTTCGGTCACTGTGGCCGACCTGGGCTCGGCGGGACGAGCATCTCCTTGCCCGCCTCCGGGCGCGCTTTCTTCGCCCTCAGTTCGATGGGGGCATCGGAGACAACCTGCGAGGAATCCCTCGGTCTCTGCCCTTGCTCTCCCTGCTCAGCCCTCTCCTTCTTCAGGGCAATCCTCCCAGCCTTGATCGATTTGGGGTCCATACCTGCAAGAAGACCCATTAAGAACAATAAGCAAAAAAGAATATGAGAATGAAAAAATAGAACAAACTACATACTAGACGTAGCCGGGCTCAGTCTGACGTGAGCCATGTGACCTTTCGTCACCTTCGGCCAGCTGATGCTGTTTCCCTTCTGAAGGCGCTCGACGTACTCCCACTCCTCGGCGGACAAGTCCTTCGGTCTCGGTGCCTTGAAATTCGGCTTGTAGAAATTCCATCGAGTGGGAATATCCCAAGGCTTTTTGCTCCGGATCACAAAGTACTTCCTCTTCCACTCTTTGATCGAGTCTGGGTGGCCATGAACCACTTTTCCTCAGCCCCGAGGAGATATATAGAAGATGCCCTCGAACTCCCCGGACGAGCTGATCCCCAGCATCGCTCGAAACACATCCAGCCTCAGCGACAGCTTCCTCTCTTCGCACAGCAACATGAAGCACACCATTTGTTTCCACGAATTTGGCCCATATTACATCGGAGCCAGAGATGCCCAATTGAGCACTTCTCGAATGAACAGGTGGATCGGCAATCGTAGCTCGGAACCGAACGCATCAGCTGAAAATATACAGTACCACTCAGACAGAGGGTCGGTGTTCCGAAGACCTGGGCTCGGCAGCATCAGCTCGTATTCTGGCCCAATGTGGAAGGCCGACCTGATGACACGCAAATCATCTGCCTCCAGAATCGACGGTGTGGCATCCATCCTTATCTTCTGACGGCTCGGCGAAGACGACTGTACCCCATACAAAATTTTGTCTGAAAGATCGGCAGGGTACTACCTAATCGACCTCGGCTAAAAATAAGAATCCGGTCGCCAAATCGCGAACAGGGGTCGTCCTGTCCGGACTGCTAGGCATCGTCCATTTCTTCCTTGGTTGCCTCTTCTTCTTGGCCTTCTCCGGTGAAGGCGTAGCCAAGGTCTCGAGGACCGTCACCATCGAAGAGGAACCTGTGCCCTTGCCCTTCCTCCGAACCGTCGATTTTCCCCTCCTACCCTTCTTCCGAACCTCAGGCACTTCGGCGTCTCCCTCTTCTCCGCTGCCGTCTGACACCAGGTCCAATATCTCCACCTCATCCGAACTGTTGCTGCCCTCCTCCTTAGAATCACTGCTCTCCATGATGAACGGCCTCCTAACACGGAGGGGCTTCACATCGTACACCTTGGTATTCGTCTCCCAGGATGTCGAGTCGGCAAGGCCCGTGAGGGGGTCATCCTCCCCCCTCAAGGTCGAAGCTGAAGAGCCAGACTGAGCCCTAGACATACTAAGGAAAAAAATGACTGAACTAACCTGATCGGCTTCGGCGAGACGAGCGAGTACAGCAGACTAGAGAAAGAAGTGTTGAAGACACCGTTTTCTAGAGAGAGAGAGTAAAAGTGAAGAATGAAAAAGAAAGGGGGGTGGGGGATATATATAGAGTCAGGAGACTCCTCGATTCCCACAATAACTGTTCTTAGATTTTTGCAAAACAGTTCCTAGGAAATCGCAATAATTGCTCCTAGAAACTCGCGACAGTGATGTCACAAAGTGGTCTGCCCTTCAGTTTCCACACCATTGTCGCCGAACACAGGCCAACAGGGCGAGCGCTGGACATCAGCCACGAGCCGGACTCTGGCCTTTTCAGGTCTTGTGCCCCACTCTGCTCGGCGATGATAACCCGCAGCTCGCCAAAAAGTTTACTTTAAAGATTTAAGGTGCTCGCCTCCGGCGAGCACCCCGAGCCCCGGGGTTCGGTCGGCACCCCTCTCACCCATGAACAGCTCGGGACTTGTGACCCTAAAAGCCAAAACTGCAAACTGTTCGAGGGCGAAAAGAGAACCACTGTGCCCGGGCTCTCGATCCCGAACCGACATCAGCCAAACCTGATATTTTCTTGGTCGGCACGCCTACCATCCCTGCCTCCTTCAGGCAGACAGCCCTCGGAGCCGTATACCCAAAGGAAGACCGGGATGGTAGGAGAACCGCCCATCCGAGGTCCTCTGCTCCGGTCAACCGAACCTGACATCCTTGGGCATACCAATCTCAACCGAACCCCGAAGTGCAGATTGAAATACCCAAGAATGCCAGACCACGGTAGACTCGTCCGCCCGGGCCCCGAACATTGGTCGATACGCCTCCTGTCTCTATCTCCTTTGGACAAGCGACCCTTGGAGATGCATACCCAAAGGAAGACCGAGACGGCAGTGGAAACCACCTATCTGGGGCTCTCGGCCATAAAAAGTTTCAATGATAGGCGTCTGCTTACGGCAGACACCTCTGATAGCCGGAGAGCTACCGGTACATTCTTCTGCCAGGAGTGCAACGAGGGAGGGGAGGTACTTATAGCCCTCCAAAGCCACAATAATGGCCTTAGGGAGGCCAAGCATCATGCCGCACAAATTATGAAGTGCTATCAATGCCCCTTGGGAGCTGAAACGCCGCACAAAATTATGAAGCGCCATCAATGCCCCTAGGGAACTGAAGAGTCACACACGAATCCCGGAGCCTCACTAATTCCACTGGGAGACTGAAGCTCAGCGCAAACTCTGACCGCTTCGGCTCGCCATCGCCCTTGCCGACCCCTAATCCCTCGACATCCCGAGGTCAGGCCGAGCAACAGGGTTGCTTTCTCAGGAAAGCCCAACGGCTCGCCATAGCCCTTGCCGACCCCTAAACCCTCGACATATCGAAGACGGGCCAAGCACCAGGGTTGTTTTCTCAGGAAATACCTACGGCTCGCCATCACCCTTACCGACCCCTAAACCCTCGATATTCTGAGGTCAGGCCGAGCACCAGGGTTGCTTTCTCGCGAAAGCACTACGGCCTGCCATCACCCTTGCCGACCCTTAAACCCTCGACATTCTGAGATCAGGCCGAGCAATAGGGTTGCTTTCTAGCGAAAGCGCTATGACTCGTCATCGCCCTTGCCGACCCCTAAACCCTCGACATTCATAGGTCAGGCTGAGCAATAGGGTTGCTTTCTCGCGAAATCACTATGGCTCGCCATCGCCCTTACCGACCACTAAACCCTCGACATTCTGAGGTCAGGCCGAGCACCAGGGTTGCTTTCTCGTGAAAGCGCTACGGCTCGCCATTGTCCTTATCGACCCCTAAACCCTTGACATTCCGTGGTCAGGCCGAGCACCAGGGTTGCTTTCTCACGAAAGCGCTACGGCTCACTATCGCCCTTGCCGACCCCTAAACCCTCGACATTCCGAGGTCAGGCCGAGCACCAGGGTTACTTTCTCGTGAAAGTGCTACGACTCGCCATCGCCCTTGCCGACCCCTAAACTCTCGACATTCCGAGGTCAGGCCGAGCACCAGGGTTGCTTCCTCACGAAATCGCTGCGGCTCGCCATCGCCCTTGCTGACACCTGAACCCTCGACATTCCGAGGTCAGGCTGAGCACCAGGGTCGCTTCCTCAGGGAGGCACTACGGCTCGCCATTGCTCTTGCCGACTGACACCAAGCCTCGTCACTCCGAGGTCTGGCCGAGCACCCGTGTTGCTTCCTCAAGAAAGCGCACTGGCTCGTCCCGGCCTTGGCATTCCAGTCTCTGAGCCTCGCCCTAACCTCATCAGAAGGCCCACGACCAGACTCTGGTCTCCGAGCCTCACCCAGCCTCGGCGATGATGCCGAAGGCCTTCAGGAAACTTCCTTCGCTTTTCCTCCACGACCAAAACTACTCCTCCATGGCTAGCTTACACATCTATACAGGAGTGGGGGGCTTGTGACATGGGGAAAAATGACCTGGCTTATCCTAGGCCATCCGATCCCCTCAAAAAGACCGCATCACCCGATCCGCCACATCAGACCTAAACCACATAGGGCTCCTGCCACGTCAGCCCTAAACCACCTAGGGCTTCTGCCATGTCAGCCCCAAAACCACTTGGGCCTCCTGCCACATCAGGGCCACGGGCAACCGGGTCCAGACCCGGCACCAAATGGGTCCAGACCCGGTTGGGATTGTCTATAAATACCTGGCCCTCTCCCACCTTTAAAGGTAATCAATATTTTCCTTCCAAAACCTCAGTTACTGTTGCTATACTTCAGTAACTAACTAGACCGTCGGAGGGCCTGCCACTGGGATCAACCCCAGTGTTCCTAGGCCGAGTGCAGGTACACGAGACTCCTGGATCCGAGCTTCCAGATCCGAGCCGAGCCTCCACCGCTGAACCAAGCATCCGACCTCCACATCCATACCCCCTCACGCCCCTCTTGCCGAGGGTCGGGCGTACCGCCCGGTGCCGCGTCCTTCCACGAAACAAACAAATAGAACTCACTCCTGGTGCATCTACACTCTTCCCAAAAACGAATCGCATCATTAATCTAGTTACATGTACTAAGTAAGAGGTAGATGGTTATGAGTGGACCATATCAATTATAGCAGTTTCCATGTCGTGGAACCTCCTCAATGGGTCCGTCCATCTCTACCTCATCTAATTTTCTATGCTTTCAACTTTATAATCTCAACGAAAAATTGCTACATAGATGATTCATTATGAGAAAATTAAATCCAGGCTTGGTTACTCTTCTAGCCAGTTTTGGTCGAATGATATGAGATGATGATGGTTGGGGATCGAGGTTCGAATTTTTTCCCAAACTGTCCTACTTTTTGAAAGTTTTTCCCAAACTGCCATACTTTTTAAAAAAATTTCCAAAACTCCCTACTCGCTTTCCGGAAAAGTGAGTTTGGGTAAAATCCCATCGCTTTTTCAGAAAGCGAGTGTGGGGCTTTGGTTTTCAATCGCCTAAACTCGCTTTTTGAAAAAAACGATGGGGTTTAACTCACACTCGCTTTTTCAAAAAGCGAGTGTCGATTGGGACTTATTATCCCCCACGCTGTCAATCAGATCTCACTATTTCTATTACTCTCTATCTTCCTCCTCCTCTTGTAATGAAACCCTAACTCATCGTAGGTTTGCTCTAATATCGGCCATTAATCCACCAAATTATGTCGATTCACTCATAAAATCCTCACATTTCTCATCTTCTTTCGATTTTCCACTTCTCTCATCCTCATTTAACCCAAAAAACCCTAAATCCCAATATCCAAGATTGTGTTGATTTTCGAATTTGGGGGTAAAGCTTGCGGTTGAAGGAGGTGGAGTGCTTCAAATTTGGGGGTAAAGCTTCGAATTTGTTGATTTTCTTTAATAAACAACTAGCAAAATTTTTGTAGGTATGTAGTTTGGAGTATATATTTTGATATGAAATATAGTTTGGAGTATATATTTAGGTATGTAGTTTGGAGTATATATTTTGATACGGAAAAGAGGAATTGAGAGTATTTTTTATGCTTACAATACTCTTCATATTTGCACTAGAGTTTGATTGTCCCGTAAAAAATACTGGTTGAAGAGTATTGTAAACAACTATAGGTTATATATGTAGATAGGTTATATATGTAGATTTGCTCTAACAGAAAATTGGATATATGTAGATTTATGCAGGTTATATATTTTGGTATAGTTAATAACGATTGTTTTTAGTTGTACTATACTCTCTTTTATTATAAATGGCATGCACGATAGGGAAAGTGGAGGAAAGATCAAGTAGTAGACCTCATCGCGGCGATGGACCACGTACTTCTTTTGGCCCACCTCCTCGCGGTGGACGTGGTGGTCGACGTGGTGGTACCGAGCATACTAATGTAAGTGAATAATTGTTTATATTCGATTAGTTTGATTATCATACAATAAAACGTAAAACACTCTACTCCACAGTCGCTTTTCGAAAAACCGATAAGTTTTATACTAGACTCGCTTTCTTCTACTTATAATATACATACAGGATCAAGACTCACTTTATCAGAAAGCGAGGAGCTCTTTATTAGAATTGCTTTCCAAAAAAGCGAGTATAGGCTTAAAAAATGACATCTTCGTATTAGCTTACAGTGGTCCTGATTCAACGTGGGATTCGTACAAGTATGAGAACCAACTATATTCTTCACCACGAAATTTGTCCCGCCTTTTGGAACAATTGTTCGTAATCTCCAAGGGCATCCACCATCACTTACTATTGGGGGACTTTGCACCATCTCCTCAATTGTATGTTTTCTAGGTGCTATTTTACAACTAATAGTGTACAGTAATGGTGAAGATTTCAATGTGACGAATTCACGATGTTTCTTGATAGAATACAACTTCACAGCTTACTTAATCGACTCTTTACTTACAAACTCCTGTCCAATGTACAATTCGTCTACATTGGATGAACCAGACGACTCTTGTGGAACTTGATGTACTCTAGCACCTTCTGTCATCTCCTCGGTTACATGAGTGTTAACATTGGCATAGCTATCAGTAGCTCTCACTTCATTAGAACTGCTGTTCGTAGGATTTACATTTGCTACATCATCATCTTCGTCCGCATCATCATTTTCTTCACTCTCATCAACTTCATCGTCTGTTTCTTCATCTTCTTCTTCATCGTCTAATAAGTCGTTGTTAATGGTAGAATTTTCAAATAATTCAAATAAAGTGTCATTTGGAACATAGTCATGAACCGGACTAGGTTGACATAGCAAATCAACTTCTGTAGAATCTAGATTTGTTGTATTTGTGAATGTGTCTTCTTGTTGTGGGGACAGTGGGATTGCTTGTGAAGTTTGAACGGGATTAGACCTTATCTGCAGTGTCGATACTACCCGTACGAAGCTTGAACTAGGAATATCATGTGGCTGAGCATTCTAAATTTGGATTTGCTGAATATATAACTCTAATGCAGACCAAGTACAATTGGGATCAAGTGTCCTAGCAATCATTGACTTCATAGCATTATCAGTAGTTTTGGACACTATGATAAAATACCGACCATCTCCTCTTCCTGCTGCGTATCGAGCTAAAATTTTCACATTCCATTGATCCATATCCCAATTAGTAACTTCATAAATTTTCTTAACTAATTCTGCCAATGTAATGGTACGAGGTGCCCAAACTATTTCAGGATCCACCGCACTATAACAACAACCAATCTTTGGATCACGAATTATTTTGCCACCAAAGTATAACCGAAGAGGAATATTGTAATTCATACCTACGTATATTTATACGAATATACGAGTTATAATCTACCAAAAAACAAAACCTATGAAAACGTACAAAATAATAGGCCAATATGCATCA
Source organism: Hemerocallis citrina (assembly GCA_017893485.1). Classification (NCBI taxonomy): domain Eukaryota; kingdom Viridiplantae; phylum Streptophyta; class Magnoliopsida; order Asparagales; family Asphodelaceae; genus Hemerocallis; species Hemerocallis citrina. The sequence continues at coordinate 2,262,412 of JACEHZ010000239.1, read as the reverse complement.
TACCTTTACAAACTTATTCGAACGGATATACCCTTAGATATTTGGGTAGAAGAGTTGAAGTTGCTATCCTCTTCAAGTTTATCAAAATTCCAAAATTTGGATATTTCGGAAGATGGGTTTAGGGTTTTCAGAGCGATTTTATGGGTTAATTGACGAATTTTTGTGGTTATTGGACGAAAATGAGACGAGAGATGGGTTAGGGTTTCGGGGTTAGAAGAGAATGAGGAAGATAGAGAGTAAAAGAGTAAGTGAGATCTGATTGAGAGCGTGGAGGCTATAAAGTCCCAATCGACACTCGTTTTTTGAAAAAGCGAGTGTGGGTTAAACACCATCGTTTTTTCAAAAAGCGAGTGTAGGGTATCGCAAACCAAAGCCTCACACTCTCTTTTTGAAAATGCGATGAGGTTTTACCTAAACTCGCTTTTTTGGAAAGCGAGTAGGGCATTTTGGAAATTTTTAAAAAAAGTAAGACAGTTTGGAAAAAACTTTCAAAAAGCGAGACAGTTTGGGAAAAAATTCTCGAGGTTCTAAGCGACGGATATGGTCCTCTTCTTAGACTTTTGGGCAATCGATCCGGTCTATGTATTATTTTGTACAATTTCTGTTAATTTCTTCTTCCTTCAATTACATTATCTTTCAAAAAGAAGATGGAAGAAAAACAAAAGAAAAATATCAACATGCTAGCTAGGGATGTCCAGGGGGAGGTCACAGCTCTTTTAATTCACATGCATCATTTGGTTTCTGAATTGTTTTACCAAAATGACCCACTTTTTTGAAAGTATTAACCAAGCTGACCCACTTTTGAAACTATTTACCAAATTGACATACTTACTATTTGAGATAGCGAGTCTAGTTTTAATAAACTCGCTATCCCAGATAGCGAGTTTAGTTATACTTATTTTTTAGAGAAATTTTGAATATGCAATTTTTATCTGAAATGTATATAGCTACACTTGCTATCCCAGATAGCGAGTTTAGTTCAACTGACATTGCTATCTCAGATAACGAGTATAGTTGTACTCATGAAAATTTTAAATGTACAATTTCTACCTGAAATGTATATAACTACACTCGCTATCTCAGATAGCAAGTCTAGTTTAGCTGACCTCGCTATCTCAGATAGCGAGTGTAGCTGTACTTATTTTTTAGAAAAAATTTAAACATGCAAATGTATAGACCTACACTCGCTATTCGAGATAGCGAGTTCAGAACTAATATATTTCATGTTCAAAATTTTTCTGAAAAAATGAGTACAACAAAACTCGCTATCTTCATTTGAACTAGACTCGCTATGTCAGGATAGCGAGTGTAGTTGTATACATGTCATGTTCAAATTTTTTTCTTAAAATTGAGTACAACTACACTCGCTATCTACTCCCACACTTAAAACCCATCATCCAAGATCCCGAATTGTGCATATTTAGTTAATTGTGCATATTTAGTTGAGTTTGAGATATAGCCACTTTAATTCTATCTGAGATATTATTTGGCATAATGTATGTGTGTTTAAAGCCAAGTCATTATGTATATAGAAAAAATTTGAGATTGTTAACTTTTGTGAAAAATAAAATAACTAGGCTTGCTCAGATAGAGACCCTGGTTCAAGGAGGCTCGCTATCTGAGATAACGACTGTGTGAATTGCAAGTTTCCAGAGACTTTGAAGTTTCTGAAAAATTACAAATTCTCACAGTCGCTATCTCAGATAGCGACCTTGTAATATCCCGGTTGGATATTATATTTGTATTATAATTATTTTTAAAATTAAAATATTTCTTATGGAAATTACTTAGTTTTAATAAATAATCATTATATATATATATATATATATATATATATATATATATATATATATATATATATATACAAGTAAGTATATATATGTATTGTATCGGTTTTGTGCACTTGTACAAAATTCTGTAAAATTCATTTTTGAGAAAATGTCTGAAATATCCGGGCCTGATATTAAAAATTATTATTTTATTATTATTTTCAGAATTAAACTGTTTTGATGGATATTACCCGGTTTTGTTAATAAACATTATATATATATATATATATATATAGTCCCCTTCGGTTGCACACAACTTTTAGTGAGCACTCCGTGAGCACTCATGAAATAAAGACCCTTTGAAAAATCCGAAACGCTCATATTGTTCTATATGCCTAAGATAGCCTAACAATAAAAAATCAAGTAATTTGAAGTTCATTTGCCCATCCATCATGCTGTTAGAATTTTCAGCCATACAATTTTGTGATGATGTAATTCATGGACAAATGAATTTCAAATTAATTGATTTTTTATTGTTAGGCTATCTTAGGTATATAGAACAATATGAGCGGTTCAGATTTGTCATAGATGCTCTATTTCGTGAGTGCTCACGGAGTGCTCACCAAAGTAGTGTGCAACCGAAGATTTCTCTTTCTCTATATATATATACTAGTCTGTACACATCTGTATTGTATCAAATTGGTACTGAAATCTTCCGAGCCGGTAATAAAATTATTTTTATTATTATTTCTGAATTAAAATATTTTTGGCAAAGATTATTCGTTTTAACTAATAAAAATTATCTGTATAATGTATATGTAGATGTATGTACGTATATGTACTGTATCGATTTCGTACATTTGTACGAAATCATGTAGTATGTGATTTTGGAAAAACACCTCTTATTTTTTTTATCAATTATGATCAAATGGAAGGTAGGGATTGGATTAGGGTGTGATTGCAATATTTATTTGTAAATAGAACTCAAATTTGTTGAGCCGCAAAGAATGAGAACACTTGGGTTCTTCTTATCCACAAAACCCAACCCTCTTCTCCTATAAAACCTCTCATCCCCTTCTATGTCCGGCAACCATCACAAAGGGCAAGAAGCCCCTTTCATTTTCCCTCCATCTCCTTCTTATCTCATTATCTTATACTTTCTTCTACTCCTTCTTTACTTGTTTTTAATTTAGAAAAAATTGAGAAGCAAAGAAAAGAAAAAGAGATCAAAATCAAAAGAAATAAAGTGGGTTCATTCTCATGGGGTGTTCTTGAAGAGGAGCAAGAGCAAGGAAGGAGAAGAAAGCTAGCAAGTCCTTCCAATCGATTTGGGTGGGGGTTCTCAATTCGTTTGTTATTGTTTTGTTGTTTTATTTGCTTGTTGTGTGAACAACTTGGACTAATTTAATGTGCATAATCATGTTTATGGAATAGAATAAAAGGCATATAAGATTGAAGTGGTAGAACACAAATATAAACCCTAAAAACCCAATCTAAATAACTAGTATGTTGTTATGATAGATTAATTACTTGTGTTAAAGTTAGAATTTTGACTCCAAATTAATTTGAGAGCTTCTTGTATGTAACACCCTGTATTGTACGATACCTGAATATATATGTAGGTATGTATATGGACTGTATGCGTGCACACGATTGCAGTGTTTTGTTTGATTTTGATATCGTGGTATATGGTTAGGGTTACGGGACAGTTTTTGGGAGAGTTGCATTCCAAGGATGCACGAGAACGAGACGGACCGATACTAGTATAACTGCTAGTTTTCGGTACGACGTACATGCAAATATAACACAGTATGATACTACAGTGAATATAGGTTGCGTGCGCTCGTTAAAACACACGTCTCACACTCGTTGGAGTTCGTTAAGGGCTATGTTGGGCAGCCAACCTAACACACAAAACCAATGGGCTAAGCCATGGTTTTGGGTCTACAAAAATAGCCTAAACCTACCCCCCCCCTGTCAAATCCGACCTACCCTTCCATCACCTTCATTTCCCACTTCATTTACCTCCTTTGGCTCTGGAAATTTCAGAAAGAGAACACCACAAGAGAAGGAGGAGAGAAAGAAGAAGGAAGTGAAGAAGAAGGATCAAAAGGAGATTTTCAAGAGAAGAAGCTTGAAGAAATTCCTTCTACTACTACAACCAAAGGTGGGAAGTTTCTCTAAACTTGAAATTCTTGTCTTTTAGTTAAATTTGGTTGTATGTATGTGTAGTAGGGTGAAAATGGCCTGGGGGGCCCAACCAGGGCCCAATACAACTCTCACTCAAGAAAGGTAAATATAGCAATTTAGTTCGGCTTCGAACCATTGCAGGGTCGGCGCCGACCCTCAAGTTCACCCCCACAGAACTGGCCTCCTCGTATCGGACGAGCCTCAGTGGTCCTCGGCATCCGATCCGTGACAGCCCCACGAGCCGTCCCCCCTTTCTGGCAAAGCATGGGGATGACCTGACACAGCCTAGGCCCTCCGATTCTCCCAGAAGCACAGGAGACCTACGATCAGCCATGTCAGCTCCAAATACCACCAAGGGTTTTGCCACGTCAGCCCTATACCGCTCCTGGTATTGCCACGTCTGCCCTAAACCCCCTGGGCATTCTGCCACGTCAGGCCCATGGGCTTTCGGATCCAGACCCGGCCCCCAAGCGGAACCAAACCCGGTTGGGATTCTCTATAAATACTAGACCCTCACCCACCATTTTGAGGTAATCAATCTTTTACCACTTAAATTCACCTAGTTATTGCTACTCTCTCACAGAGACTGACTAGATCGTCGGAGGGTCTGCCACCGGGACAAACCCCGGTGTTTCAGGACCGTCTGCAGGTACACCAGACCTCGGATCCGAACCCTCTGATCCGAGCCCAGATCTCCGCCTCATTCCGAGGTCGCCGCAGGTTCCGCCCGGTCAGCCGAGGGTCGTCATACGAGCAGCTTTCTCCTTCAAATACAAATTGAGTCCGAACTCACACCTGGTGCATCCACACGTCTCCTAGAAATAAACCGCATCAGTATGTGTGCTAGAATGCATAGGATTGCTCTCTAAAGGTTAGAAGTAGAAGTCAGAATGGAACTAGGAAAAACTGGTTCAGAGTACCATTTTGTAGATTTTTCCGAGAGCACAATATGTTGATTTAGACCACAAAATTAAAAATTTTTGTTCATTTATGTGTTAGGATCATTCATGATTTATTTCAGATTTTTCTACGATCATTTGATATGCTAATAAAATCGTGAGATGAATATGTGTCGTAAGGCAGACTCAGGAAAGGAAAAACAGGATGGTTGATATTGTAGGAATTTCCGTGATTTATTGAAGCATGATTTTGATCTAAAATTTTTACTCATTGTTCCTGAATGCATGCTGATTATCTAAAAAAATCAGTAAAGTATTTGGATGAGTTTAGAGGCATGATAAAAATCTATCTATGACCAGTATCTGATGTTGAATTAGAAAACTTGATGAATTTTGTGCTAACTTGCAATAGGTAGTACTCACTGTATAATTGAAATTTTGATATGAGGTCTTTTGCATGATGTTAGGTATGATGTCTAGTTTCCCCACCATAAATTTTATGTCAATTGGACAAGTGTGCAATTTACTGTGATTTTGTGATTAAGCACTGTGCTGTTTTCAGCTAGTTTTGATACTCTGTACAGATTGGGAAATTGAGACCTGTTAGAGGCATATTTTGAGGATCATGACCCATTAGAGAGTTTTAGTGGACACCTAGAACTTTCCAACAAAACTAATTTTAGGCAATTCCAGTGGACTGTTGAATTATTATGATTTTTGTAAGACTGGACAGGGGACTTGAGTAGAGCTGTGTGCTCTGAATTGGAGAGACCAATTGTGTGAATTGGTGTATCGATGATAGATGAGTGTGTTAGGGTGACTTAATGGTATAAATTGGACTCATGACCAACTAGAGAGTTGTTGAGGACACCCACACCCTTCTACAGAATTTGAGTTAGTATCGTTCTGATGAACGAGTAGGACTTTGTGTTACTGGTAAGGTGCAGCCCGTGCACAGGAAGCACGCAGGCTGGAGTTTGAGAAGCTAATTCGAGGACTTAGATGGTTGAATCTAAGCTCGTGATCAACTAGGTAGTTGTAGCCTAGGATTGTGTCTTTCCAGGTTGGGGCCATACACTCCAATCAGAGTTGTATCGAGAGAGGAAAGACCATTTTGAGATTCGGGCAGAAACCCGTAGGTCGCTTAGTCTGGGTTTGGACTAAGAATTGTGGAAGCATTTTTTCCTTGTGTGTGAGCCGAGTCGGTGACTCGTGTCTAGGGATGGTTGATCTCTGTTATTGAGGTTGTTGATTCCCCGAGTGGGATGTGTGACTCGAGTTAGTCACTAGGATAAAGGATACCCTGCACCTATCAAGCCTATATTATTAGAATTCTGCCGAGTGTAGGACGTCCGAGCATGCCAGTGAGTGGAGCTCACGGGGCAGTTTTATATTTATAGCAAGGTAGCGGCAGACGTAGGCCATTATGCTGGACGAGTCCAAGTCGAGGAAGTGGTGAACCGGACCGGTGTCGCCAGGAGACAGAGGTTGATAGGCAAGTGTGAAAGCAGTAATTCTTACCCGAAAGAATTAGAGTAAGGTAGGGGTTAAAATGGTTATTAAGGAGTTGGGAAATTGCATTAGTTCTAGTAAACCATAGTCGGTGTTGTATCTTCCAGTCGTAGGGATACGTTCTCGACACTCATGGATTGAGTCCTTGGCTCGTATCTCGATCTGTTGATTCCCAAAGCTTTGCCGAAGTAAGGTTCGGGAGGCCCAGAGGATTTGACCTCCCGAGGTGCTCACGTCCATATGCACGGATTTTTGTGTTTTGGTATATGTTCATGACTCGATCTTGAGGTGAACATGCATGCTTAAGGGTTCATGACCCGATCATTGAGGTGAACACGCATGCGTAAGTCCATAGGTGGACGTGAGAAATCAAATAGTCGTAGGACCAGGTTCAATGCGGTTTCTAAGGAGGTCCGTGCGCGGGCACCAACTGGCGGTGACCACTTGGGCACTGCAGGGCGGAATTAGACCGACCGCTGCAATCTCCTTGGGCGACGGACAGTCTATTGGGAACTGGATGGATACAAGGGTAGGGTGCATGGTGAGGGATTGAACCCTACAATCAGGAGAGGCAAACTCCTTGGAAAGTATGTAGTATGGGATGCATACGTTCCCAACTGAATTGCATTAGAGTAGGTGCATCGTGTGCATTCTTGTTTGTGCATTAGAATAGGCTATGCTTGGGTCTTGGATGCATGTAGTATGGGATGCATGCAGATCTAGATTCCCAAGTCTTGCTTGCTTCAGAATAGGTTTGTGATTGGTGCATTTAGTGGTTAGATCATGGCAGACACGAGCACCACATAATTTAGGATGCACGTTTCCCTTTTCCATTCAAGATGGTTTGTGATTTCCAGTTTGGAGGATCGCTGTTATCACCAGCTTTGCGTCAGTCGAAGTACTGACGTTCCCCACCTTTTATGTATCGACTTCTACCTTTCGAGCAGGTGCAGAGATATTAGAGTCGCGCAGCAGAAGACTCAAGCCGAGGAGCAAGTCCCAAGGAAGCAGATTGACTGTTCAGCGGAGCTTTAGCAGTGAGCCGTCGACTGCCATTCAGAGAGAGAGAAGTTGTTAACTTTACAAAAAGGAGTGATGTATATTGTAATAAGATGTACTGAGTTTATGTAATTTGTATTCTTGTCAAGAACAAGACATTGGTTGTAATCAACGATGTAATGACTCATTTGGCAATAAAAGTTTTTAAATTTCCGTGGTATTACTGTGTTGAGATGCATTTGAAGGCAAAGATTCTAGGGAGTGTCACGGATATCCGATAACGGGGATTCGGGGCGCTACATTGTATGTGTTACTACCATGCTTTAGTTTTTTTAAGACTTTTTGGGGTTAATTTGATAGATCAAACAAACGTTTCCCCCAAAACAGCAAGCTTTTAAGCAAATTGTTGTTTTGGTTAATTTTTGCATGTGTTCAAAGAGCTGGATTTTGAGCTCTATAAAGAATCTGAAAAAGTGGTCAACTAGAAAGTTGTAGTAGATGTTCTCCCATTTCCAAAAGGTCCGATTTTGTTAGATTTCGATAAGTATAGGGATGGCATTCGGGCCAACCGGGCCGGGCCGGTCCAAAACCCACTATTTTTTACCTCGGGCCGGGCTTTTGCGGGCCGGGTTGGCAGCAGTGGCAGGCCGGGCTGGGCCGGGCCTCGGCAGGGAAATGCTGGCCCAAACCTGGCCCCTGGCCCCTGGCTCGGGGGCCGGGCAGGGCCGTGCCAGTTCATTGCGGGTTCGCGGGTTAGACGAGCTTTTCAAATTTTTTTTCTTTCTTTCTTCGAGTGTACAAAGATAAAAGGAAAGGAAAATGGTGAATAATTGGTTTGTACACATAGATAAAAAAGAGATTCATAAATTAAGTTATTTTTATGAATTACAAAATTTCAAATTAATAAAATAAAAATAAAAATAAAAATAAAAATAAAAATAAAGATAAAAGAGAGAAACATCAACTAAAAATAAAATTGATAAAAAAGTGATTAATTCTTTCAAAAATAAAATTACCTAGGCTCTCTTAGGTTCGAACCCGCGACAAACAAAAAACTCAATGAACCAATTTGCATGGACTAGCCAAGAAATCCAACCTAAAACATTATTTCATTAAAATTATATATATATATATATATGAGGAATGCTCCATTGAAAACGTACTGTAGCGATGAAAACGTGGAAAACCACCTAGGCCGTTGTTAGAAACAACGGCCTAGGTGGTTTTCACGTGTTTTCACAATATTTGCATTTTCAATGGATATATATATATATATATATATATATATATATATATATATAATTAAGACCATTTGAAGTAGAAAACTTTTAGTCCCACATTGGTGAGATTAGAGAAGTGAGGAGGTGGACTTGGCTATAAATAGCTAGGGTGAGGGTTGACAAATTGAGTAATGAGTAATGATCTGTTAATTTTGATCTCTACTGATGTGAAATTTGCAAGTGTACAAAATCACAACAAGTAGTATAGTTAAGTGAATAGAGTGTCGAACCCACATGGACTAATTATTTTATTGAGTACCGAATTTACCAGATGAATCACTATTTGGATAATCGAAATTAATAAATGATAAAACAACTAAATTAAATTAATCTAATTAAAGTTAACTAAATTAGTGAAGAGGGAGCGGGCTGTGAAATTCTTGTAATTTGTTAATGGCAAAATTAATTCTAGGGCTTTTGACTTCACCTAGTTCATCACACATAATTTGTAACTCCTTATGAATAAAAATATTATTTTTCCAAGTTTTAGACCAAAATTCCAAAATTATTCAATACTCTTTCTCAAGCAGTATCAAAATTATTCTCAACTAATTATTTGCCTTAGTTCATTCACAAATTATCAATTGAAAATTCATTAAGATTTATGGATTTCTTAACGGTCACATTATCCAATAACGATGTTTAATTTTTATTAACCACAAATTACCAGTTCGGTCTCTTCATGATTTAAAAGATCTTACAAATGTCTATCCACCAATTGTACGCATTAAGAATAAAAATCAACACACAACCATGGAAAAATAGAACAATAATAAGGAATTAAAATTGTGTTCTAAAAAACTAGGCTACATCTTAGCCCTAGAAAAATAATATTTAGTTCATTATAAAATTATTGCAATTAACAAATATTGTTTTGAAGTGTATGATAAAATTAGAGAAAAAGTGATACAAAGAGAACTACAGAAAATTGCAAACCAAACAGTAGGCCACTTCTCTGTCCTGTTTTGTTTTGTTTCTGTCTCGGAGAACGAATCACAGTGCAGCGCCACGTCACCGTACGTCAGGTCAGTAGTCACAAGCACGCCTCGAACCGCATGCTAGTTCTGCCCTGTCACCGCCGTCACGTCAGATCTGCTGCAGCCGCTGTCATGTCGCCACGTCCCTTTCTCTCCTTGCTTGTTGGTTTCGACTGGGACCCGCACCCTACTCTGCCGTGTCTCTGACCTCTCTCCTCCTCGTCTCTATGTGTGCGTGTGTATCTAAGCCAGAGCCCTAAGTCAATGTCACTGTCCCTCTTCTCCCTGTCTTTTCTGAGCCACGTCACCAGGACGACTCGAGTACCGCGCCATAGACCTGATGTCTCTCTCTGTTTTTTTTTATAATTTGTAGCTGCCACCTCTTCTCTTCTCCGTTCAGCCCTTGGTGTGTGTAACCCTGTTTTCATCAAATCCGTATTTTCAGTATATTTTTTTTCTTTTTTCTGTATTTAAAATTTTTCTAAATTAGTTTTTCCGTTTTCAAATTTTTTTGTCAAAATGTATTTTTAGATTTCCTATTAAAATCTATTTTCGACCAATAAATGTATTTGTAACTATTAATATTTTGTAATGCAAATTACATTTTATTATAAACAATATTTTTTATTTGTTATTTTATTTATTTATTTTATTTATTGTATTTACTTATTTATTTATTTATTTTTAACCAAACCCATTAACTACCTACCCGTTTCCTATACTAACCCCAAACCCATTTATTTCCCTACCCTATCCAATAACCCATTAAATACACCCATTACCCATTATCCATATACCCAATACCCACCTAAAATCCATTATCCCATTCTATACCCATTACCTATAACTTTTACCATCAGTAAACTATCCACTAAAACCCTCCTATTTAAATCCCCTACCTTAAATCATTTATTAACCACCTATCAAATTCTTCCATACCTAACTTATACTATACCGTTTTTGTTTCAATTCAGCCTAATTCTATATGTCTTACTTTCGTGCACCCTCCCATCTTTCTCTAAACCCTATTATATACACTATTTATACCCTTGTTTATTTGTTCATCCGAAAACTGCATTTTTTTTTTCCCAAACCCTTGCGCCATCCGTGCTTCATCTCTCCCGCTTTCTCTCCATCCGTTGTCTCGTGCTCTCGTGCTCTTGGAGTTTTCTTGCGCGTGTTCGAATGCGCACGTAGATCGTTCGTGAGTTCATGGATTTTCGTTTGTGGGTTTTGCTCCTACTCTGTTTGCGTCGTTCTTTATTCCGATTTAAGGCAAGTGACTTGTACTCCAATTCATTTGTTTGATACAAGTCTCAAAGTTCACCTATAGTGTAGATGAGTCTAGAGACGACTCTTGATTGTGTTTTCCTTAATGGGTTTTGTCTCTATTGTGATAATTTGGCCATAAATGACTCACGACAAAATTTGGATATGAGATAACCTAGGATTCGCCCAATTCTTGATTTTTGAACATGTATGTGAGACTTGTGTGCAAATTTGTATTTTGATTGAGACTCATATGATATATTTGGTGTGGACATGTTAATAATCCTAAAACATGATGTTTAGACACTTGGTAAGCTATATTTCAAGTTTGGATGTGTTTGGATCAATATTCTTGAATCTATGTTGTTTTTGTTCTTGAGGGTGAAATTTGTATTTTCTGAATGTTCTGTTTTGTTTGCTGTTTTAGACTGTGCTACAGTCAGTATCTTGATTTCGGTATAAAATATGAGTTTTAGATAATTTCGTCTATTTTCAAATCCCTCTGACCTTGTTTGATTTTGATTTCGTATGACTGAGTTATGACTATTTTATCACAGAGGTGTCGATCTTTTCCAGATTATGTTTTTCAATAATTTTGATAACAAACTATTTTCAAGAATCATGCTATACATATTATTTTGATTTGAAACTTTGGTCAGTATTTCTTTATTAAGTTAGGGATTACCCAGAATTTCGGTGAATTTTATTGATAAGTTTTATATGATGTTTCATGCTCATTTCTAAAATCTATACATATTGTATTTTACTCGCTGTTCTGTAAAGAACCCTATTTTCACTATGATTCCTTTTACTGTATGAAAAGTATTTGTGAAATGTGAAAGTTAGTAAATTCTATCTATTTTCATATCCCTTGGGCGGAATTGGATTTCGTTTCACTGGTTGTGAGATATCTTAGTTTTCATACAGCAGTGTTGGGATTTCTAGATTTGCTAAACTATATTTTCTTGATGCTTTCGTATTTTTTATGACTGATCTATTTTTCCTGGAATATTATGAAACTTTATATTTTGATTCTAGACATATAGGGGAATACCCCAGATTTTTCTTGAATTTATTTGAGAGGTTTTGATGCAGTTTTCCTGACTGACAATTCGTTTTACTGATTTTGTCTGAACATGTTTTTCTGGATTCAAACCTGTTTTGAGTTATGATGTTGTGAATTACTATATGACTTATTTATACTCGCTGGATTCGTGTGGAAGTCCATTTTCCAGATCCTTCGACGGATTCATATTTGGATGTTTGTAGTAGCGAGAATTACTGTTTTAGTACAACACTGTCTTGTTGTCCTGAATTAGAAAACTTGTTGTTTTACCCTATTATGTGTTATCTTGTACCTGTACTTGTTTATCTTGAACCCTGAACCTGATACATGTTTATATCCTATATCCTTGCTTTGTTTTGCGATATATACATGCATGGCTAATTATAATAATAAATAACCAAGCCGGGGGTTAAGGGAAAGATCGAATAGTGGATGATTCAGAAACGTGTACATGGAAGGGGGCTGGTGTTTTCTATTTTGATTCATGTCGATACATGAACCTGTTGCTGCATGGACCTTTGGTTCATGTACCTGTTACCTATTGCTGCATGGACCTGTTGGTTCATGTACCTGTTACTTGTTGCTGTACGGACCTGTTGGTCGTGTACCTGTTGCTTCATGAACCTGTTACCTGTTTCTGTTCTGATTCCTGAGTACACTGCCCTCTATGGTCCACTATGAAATCTAAAACAAAATTACTTTGATTGTAGCAACCATGTAGTAAAAAGATGGATGCATGAAGTGCTACTTAGATAGTAAAATAACACGACTTGACATGACATAATCTGATTTTCTATATACCTGATTATTCTGTTACATGATTACCTGTTTACCTGTTACCTGATACATGATACATGCTTGTTTGACACTTGACTGCATGATCATGAGACTTGAAACTTGACACTCGATACATGATTACTTGGTACCCGATACTTGACACATGTTTATAAGATACCTATTTACTTGACTCTTGGTATATGCGACATGATACTTGATCACATTACCATGGTAGTCGTTTATTTTGACATCACACTTATACCATGTTGCTATTTAGTTTCCCCATGTGCTTGTATCCTACATTATAAGTGACCCGTAACTTGCAATTGATGGGTACTAATTTTCTCTTTCCTTCTCCTGCAATTATCAACTGCAGATTTTGGTGATCAGCTGCCCGATGAAGTATGTGATCTAAAGTTCTAGTTGGCTGGGGCTTTTGCTATCTTCATTTATTTCCTGTTGCTCATTTTGAACATTGTATTTGTTACTTGTATTCTTTGTGTTTGGGCAGTATGACCCAGCATTATTTGTGTATTTCAGATCATGACTATTTGAGATTAATATATTTTATTTCAAGTATTCTTGTTGGTATTTGGTTCATATGTGCATGTGGTTGACTATCCTGGCTTCCGACTTTGATTATATTGTAATATGTTGTAAAGATTCTTGAACAGCTTATGGATGATAAAAATTATTCGCTGGGCCAATGTTACGTGCTCGTATTCCGTATTTTTGGAAAGCGGGGCGTGACAGTGTGTATTTATAAGCAAACGGGAAGAGAATTAGGGTTTGCTCTTTGCAGAAAAATCTCTTCATTTTCATTTATTTCGTTCCTTCTTTAATTTGATCTTTATTTCTTTCTCCTTTTTCTTCTCTTTCCTTTTCTTGCAAACATGCGCTGCATACACAAAATAAGACCAGAAATTAGGGTTTAAAAATAAAATAAAATAAATTAGTTTAAAATTAATTAAACTAACTAAAAATCATATTAGCTCATTTAAACCTCTTTTGCAATTGTTTATTGCATTTTCATCTCAATTGGCAAATTGAAATTTATATTTTATTTTTCACACAGCAAAATTGTATAATTTAAAAATCAACAAAACAATAAAAACAAATAAATCATTAAGTTTGTTTTGTTTGTTGATTTTTACCAAAAATCTTCACTTTTTGCATCAAAAATCTCATTTCTTCAAAAATAATTAATTAATTGAAATCTTATAGAAATAAGATGAATTATAAACAATATAAACGAAAACAAGCAATTTTAATGGGTAAATGAGTACAAATATTTGTATAAAAATTAGACACATCAAATACCCCCAAACTTAAGATTTTGCTTGTCCTCGAGCAAAAAGTAAAATCATGAATAAGGAAATAATAATCAATAATAACTCAACTCATCCCACCAAGAGATCTTATCATGCAAGCATCCAAATTGCAATTAAATATATAAACAATAGCAAATAAAGTAAAATCAAGCATACCCACTTTCTTTAGTGCAATTATATTCATAATTTCCAACCCAATCGTAATTGTCATGCAATTAATGTAATTATAGTATGTAACAACTCAATCTGTGATTATCCCTTCTCACTACTACAAACCGAGTAGCAAACTAGAGTTTTTAATTTTTTTTAATTTTTTAATTTTTTTAGTCTCTTCTCTAAGTTGTCACTTGCCTTTTGACGCGAATGCAAAATATTTGTGATAAATTCACCCGGTTACTCAACAAGTCACAAACTTAGAGTGTTTTGCATACTCACATTTCAAGTTGCCGTTTGACGTAAAAGTAAACATTGGTGATTAATATCCCTAGTTACTAAGCAGCTCAAAACATTGGAGTAGATTGACTTTATTCATAAATAATTTTTTTTCATTATTATTCTATTTAATTGAACTTTGTTTAGGACTAGATCAAAGGGGATAATCACAAGAAAAAGCATCACATTTGTCTTTTATGTATAATAGCATGACTCACACAATTTTGTAAGGAATTGTGAAATTCAATAATCCTAAAGTAAATAAGTATGCTTACTCTTACTTTATAAGAAATTGTCTATCCTAAAAAATTATTTCAATGCTTATCACAATAAAAACTCAAAAGTGTAATGGTGAGCTCAATTGCAATCCCTTTTTGTTTTGTTTTTCTTTTATAAAATAAAAATAAATTTGTAACCCTTCCCCCAAACTTGAATATCACATTGTCCTTAATGGGAAAGAAAAAAGAAAAAACAAAAAGAAAGCAAAAAGTTCAAAATTTCTCCCCTGATTCGTCCTTAAATTTCTGCACACGCGGCGTTCAGTATTTTGGTGATATCTGAAGCTGTAGGTGTCCAAATGGGCTAATTTTTTTTTTTCCTGGAAAGTTAAGACAATTGTATACAATTTCTCTTTGAATCAGTTTTCCATATTCTGACTCCATACTGCTCAAAAATAACCATCAATGAAGGTGTACAAAACAGCTCCGCCCAGCGACTTCAAAATTTATGCAATCCTACAAAATAAAATCAAAAATTAAAATTAAAGTAAACTAAAAATGAAAAGAAAATATAAATGCCGTAAAAGAAAACATAGGTTGCCTCCAAGAAGCGCTAAGTTTTAAGTCTTCAGCCAGACATGGGGTGAGATGATTATGTGACGCCAAGATCCAACAACATCAAATCATCTTTTCTAATTCTTCTCTTCAGGCGTGGATCAGGTTCAAGCTCTAGTTTGAGGCGTTTCCTTCTTGATGATGACGTCTTTGATTTCCCCACCTCTTTGAACTTTTGCTGAAAAAATGAATAAATAGAGGGTGCAGCATCCAAATACATAACGCATTCTGAAATATTTTCTTTTTCAGATTCAAGAGTTTTTGAATTTATTGGACATACTTCAATTGGTGATTTTTCAAATTTAGCACTATGTTTCTCGCCGACAATTAAATCAGTTTTACTTACTTGAATACACGACTGTTCTTCAGGGGGAAACGTTATGGAATTAAAAACATTAAAATTTACTTTCTCATGTTGAGTTTGTTCCTCCACAATTGGTTCGTACTCTTCTCCCTTTCCAACCACATTTTGTTCGACATTTTTTTTCTTGTGGTTGCTCAATTGTCCTCCCGCTTTCTAGTGTTATAGCCTTGACATGTTCCTTGGAATTGACAACTGTGTTTTTTGGTAATGTTCCTACAGTTTTTTCTTTAAGAATATTTGAAATTTGACTAATTTGTACCTCAAGATTGTGAATGGAAGCCGAAGTTGAATTTGCAACATTTTGGATTGCCAAATCTGTCTTTTGTATGTATTGTTCTGTCTTTTGCATATAGTGTATAAACATGTCTTCAAGTGTCGACTTCTTTTCTAGCTGTGGAAAATTTTGAGGTGGTATAACTGCTCCTTGATTGTTGTTCCATGGATAATTGGGGGTATTTCTCCATTCTTGATGATACGTGTTTGAATAAGAATTGTTTTGATGTTGAAAATTAGACACGTAATTTGCTTGATTGAAATTTGATTGAGGAAAAGGGTTCCCCACTTGGCAATGTGTACTTGAATGATTTCCTGCACAAATATCACAAATCATATTAGATTGAATTGCATTAAAATTCATATTTCCTACTTGTTTAGATAAAGTACCATTTTTTGCATTTAAAGTAGAAAAAGGATCAAGTTCAAAAACTCCAGCTACTTTTCTTGGCATTGTTCTCTCTAAAGACCACTGGTAATTATTTGATGCCATCTCCTCTAAAGGTCATAGGCTGTTTTGTAAGTTTTGCTCATAAGTGCACTACCAGCTGCTACGTCAACCATAGATCGATGTGTAACTCCCAAACCATTATAGAATATTTGAATTTGCAGCTATTTCGGTAGTTCATGATTAGGACACTTTCTTAATAACTCTTTGTACCTCTCCCATGCATCATACAAAGACTCGGTCTCAAATTGAGTAAATGTGGAAATATCATTTCTTAGCTTTGCTGTCTTTGTCGGCGAAAAATACTTGGCTAGAAATTTTTATGCAGGTCCCTCCCAAGTAGTAATACTACCGGGTGGTAGATAATGTAGCCAAACCTTTGCCTTATCTCGTAGTAAAAAAGGAAAGAGTCTCAATCTGATTGCATCATCTGATACTCCGTTGTACTTGAAAGTGTCACAAATTTTTAGAAAGTTTGCAATGTGAGCATAAGGATCCTCGTGTGGTAGTCTCCTAATTTGAACAGTCTGTTGAATCAATAGAATAATTGCCGGTTTAATCTCAAAATCGTTAGCTTCAAAAACCGGCCTCTTTATGCTTGATATTGTTCCCTGAATTGAGGGCATAACATAGTCTCTCAAAGGCCTGTTTTCATTGTTTGCCATGATAATGTATTTGTATGTCCTGAAATTTAAGTATTGAAAAAAATAGAAAAACTAAAAAAAAATAAAATAAGAAAAATAAATAAAAGTAAAAGTAAGTCAAAAGAAAATAAAGATGTAAAATAATAATAAAAATAAAATAAAAATAAAAATCCAAACTAGTAATAATCTAACATTTTTCAATATCAATAAAAGAATAACTAGTCCCCAGCAATGGCACCAAAAACTTGATGTGAATATTTGCAAGTGTACAAAATCGCAACAAGTAGTATAGTTAAGTGAATAGAGTGTCGAACCCACAGGGACTAATTATTTTATTGAGTACCGAATTTACCAGATGAATCACTATTTGGATAATCGAAATTAATAAATGATAAAACAACTAAATTAAATTAATCTAATTAAAGTTAACTAAATTAGTGAAGAGGGAGCGGGCTGTGAAATTCTTGTAATTTGTTAATGGCAAAATTAATTCTAGGGCTTTTGACTTCACCTAGTTTATCACACACAATTTGTAACTCCTTATGAATAAAAATATTATTTTTCCAAGTTGTAGACCAAAATCCCAAAATTATTCAATACTCTTTCTCAAGCAGTATCAAAATTATTCTCAACTAATTATTTGCTTTAGTTCATTTACAAATTATCAATTGAAAATTCATTAAGATCTATGGATTTCTTAAGGTCACATTCTCTTTTAACGGTGTTTAATTTTTATTAACCACAAATTACCAGTTCGGTCTCTTCATGATTTAAAAGATCTTACAAATGTATATCCACCAATTGTACACATTAAGAATAAAGATCAACACACAGCCATAGAAAAATTGAACAATAATAAGGAATTAAAATTGTGTTCTAAAAAACTATGCTACATCTTAGCCCTAGAAAAATAATATTTAGTTCATAATAAAATTATTGCAATTAACAAATATTGTTTTGAAGTGTATGATAAAATTAGAGAAAAAGAGTTACAAAGATAACTAAAGAAAATTGCAAACCAAACAGTAGACCACTTCTTTAACCTGTTTTGTTTTGTTTGTCTCGGAGAACGAATCACAGTGTAGCACCACATCACCGTACGTCAGGTCAGCAGTCAAAAGCACGCCTCAAACTGCGTGCTAGTTCTGCCCTGTCACCGCCGTCACATCAGATCTGCTGCAGCCGCTGTCGCGTCGCCACATCACCTTCTCTCCTTGCTTGTTGGTTTCGACTGGGACCTGCACCCTACTCTGCCGTGTCTCTGACCCTCTCTCCTCCTCGTCTCTATGTGTGCGTCTGTATCTAAGCCAGAGCCCCAAGTCAACGTCATTGTCCCTCTTCTCCCTGTCTTTTCTGAGCCATGTCACCAGCACGACCCTAGCACCGCGCCAGAGACCTGCTGCCTCTCTATGTTTATTTATTTATTTATTTTTAATTTGTAGCCTTTACCTCCTCTCTTCTCCGTTCAGCCCTTGGTGTGTATTTAAAAATAAAATAAAATAAATTAGTTTAAAATTAATTAAACTAACTAAAAATCATATTAGCTCATATAAACATGTTTTGTAATTGTTTATTGCATTTTCATCTCAATTGGAAAATTGAAATTTATATTTTATATTTCACACGACAAAATTGTATAATTTAAAAATCAACAAAACAATAAAAGCAAATAAATCATTAAGTTTGTTTTGTTTGTTGATTTTTACCAAATATCTTCACTTTTTGCATCAAAAATCTCATTTCTTCAAAAATAATTAATTAATTGAAATCTTATAGAAATAAGATGAATTATAAACAATATAAACGAAAACAAGCAATTTTAATGGGTAAATGAGTACAAATATTTGTATAAAAATTAGACACATCATCTACTCTCATTTTTTATAAAATTTTGAAATATTTTACAGTATATCTATATCTATATACATATACTTTGCAGTATTAACACACAAATCCAATTTTTTTTTTAAAAATTCTGAAAAATTCAAAATTGGCCAACGGTCCGCGGGCCAGCCCGGACCGGGCCAGGCTGGTTCAATCCAGTCCCGGGCTTGGCCCCTAGTGGGCCAGACCGGATTTGGGCTTTTAGAGGGAAGTGGTGAACTGGATCGAACCGGGTCTATTGGGCGGGTTGGCCCCGGTTCAGCCCGGATTTGGGCGGGGCGGGCCGGGTCGAGGACCGAGCGGGCCGGTCCCAGGATAGCCCGGCCCGAATGCTATCTCTAGATATGTATAGCAAAAGTTATGAGTTTTACAAGTTTCAGCTTTTGCTGTCCTTTTTTTGTTCTTAAAATGTGTTCAAAGAGGTAGATTTTGAGCTCTATAAGAAATCTGAAAAAGTGGTCAACTAGAAAGTTGTTGTACATGTTCTCCTCTTTCAAAAAAGTCCAATTTTGTTACATTCCAACAAGTATAGCAAAATTTGTGAGCTTTACAAGTTTCAGCTTTTGCTGTTGTTTTTGTTGGCCTTGAATTTTGTTCAAAGAGCTGGATTTTGAGCTCTATAAGAAATCTGAAAAAGTGGTCAACTAGAAAGTTGTAGTAGATATTATTAGCTTTCCAAAATGTCCAATTTTGTTAGATTCCGACAAGCATAGCAAAAGTTGTGAGTTATACAAGTTTCAGCTTTTGCTGTCCTTTTTGTTGTTCTTAAATTTTGTTCAAAGAGCTGGATTTTGAGCTCTATAAGGAATCTGAAAAAGTGGTCAACTAGAAAGTTTCATTAGATTTTCTTAGCTTCCCAAAATGTCCAATTTTTTTAGATTCTGACAAGTATAGCAAAAGTTGTGAGCTTTACAAGTTTCAGCTTTGTGCTGTCTTTTGTTGTTCTTGAATTTTGTTCAAAGGGCAGGAATTTGAATTCCATAAGGAATCTGAGAAAGTTGTTAACTAGGAGGTTGTAGTAGATGTTCTTAGCTTTCCAAATAGTCCAATTTTGTTAGATTCCGACAAGTATATCACTGGCTATGACCTTTACAAGTTTCAGCCTTTTTGCTGTCTTGTTCTTTTTGAATTGTGTTCAAAAAGCAGGGATTTGAATTCCCTAAGGAATCTAAGAAAGTTGTTAACTAGAAAGTTGTATCAGATATTCTTAGCTTTCCAAAATATCCTATTTTGTTAGATTCCGATAAGCGGAGTAGGAGTTATGACCTTTACAAGTCATAGTAGCTGGCCTTTTGGCTGAAGCTTCGCTGTTTAGGTTGTTCTAAGTTTTCGAACCTCTTATTGACTAAATCTGAGAAGCTTGTCAACTAGAGAGTTTTATTAAAGGTTCTCACCTTTCCAAAATTTCCTATTTTGTTAGACTCTAATAAGCGAAGCATGAGTTATGACCTTTACAAGTCACAGCAGCTGGCCTTTTGGCTGAAGCTTTGCTGTTTAGATTGTTCTATGTTTTTGAACTTCTTATTGACTGAATCTGAGAAGTTTACCAACTAGAGAGTTTTATTATAGTTTCTCATATTTCCAAAATGTCCTATTTTGTTGGATTCCGATAAGCGGAGTAGGAGTTATGACATTTACAAGTCACAATAGCTAGTCTTTTGGCTGAAGCTTCACTATTTAGATTGTTCGAAGTTTTTGTACCTTTTATTGACTGAATCTGAGAAGGTTATCAACTAGAGAGTTTTATTAGAGGTTCTCACCTTTCCAAAATGTCCTATTTGGTTAGATTCCGATAAGCAGAGTATGAGTAATGACTTTTACAAAGTCACAGTAGCTGGCCTTTTTGGCTGAAGCTCGCTGTTTAGATTGTTCGAGGTTTTTCTACCTCTTATTGACTGAATCTGAGAAGGTTGTCAACTAGAGAGTTTTAGTAGATATTCTCACCTTTCTAAAAAGTCTAATTTTGTTGAATTCCGATAAGAGTAGCATGTTGAATTGCTTCCAGAGTGTTAGAAGATTGTTTATATTGCCTTTGTGTATAAAAAATTAAATTTTTCTGGTAGCATGTTATTTTGCTTCTAGGTTGTTAGATGACATTTATGGTTGCTTCTATATGATTCATTTGTCGCATACATAGCCAGTCGGCTCGTATATAAGTTGTTTTGCTCGTATATAGCTTATTAGCTAGTACGTAGTTGTCGTGCTCTTCTAGGGTGATATCATTGCCCTAGGGGTCATCGACCATCAAGACGTGTATTTATTTTACTCTTCATGGACTTTGGACTAGTCACCCCTCATGCACCATCAGATCTTAACCAGTGTAGGTTGATCGTGGGCCGGGAGTGTAGACGGAATTCAAGTTCAGGGTAGTAGCATGCAAATACGTTCGTATTGCCGGGGTTTTGGATCGATAGGCTATGAACAGGATCCTTAGGGATTCTGGTAAGTCTAGGTTGAGCACCTAGTAGAATTATCTTGTGAAGTCTAACTTAAAACCTAGCATGTTGTGTTAGTATTGTTGTCATCCCTCGGATTGTTTAGGATTAGTGATATCGTTAGGGTAGTAACTTATGACTATTACTACTTATCCTTTATTTATTATCATTTCTCCGAAACAAAAGAGTTGGTATTAAGGGTGATACCTTATGATCCGACCTATTCTATAGGCCAACACTAGGTGGTTTTATTGGTTTTGTTGATTCTTCGTTTTGATGACTACAACACAATACAAATTTGTGCTATCACTTATATATTGCAGGGTGTATCAAAGACAATACCATGGTGCAATACACAAAGGAAAAATGATCCAATGAAGCTTTCAAGAGAATTGATGAATCCACAAATAACTTAGTTCAAGCCACTTTTGATCAAACAAGCTTCAAGACAGAAAGACAATGGCTCAAGCTTCAGTCAAAGACTCAAGTTCAAGACAAGACTAGTGCTTTAAAGTGTTTTGTATTAAAGTGTCTTGTAACAATTGTAATTTTTATTCTTTGAGTCTTAGAAATGTTGTAATAGCCTTGTCACACACACACTCACACATATCTTTCAATATTTGAGTGTTTTACAAAAGTTAAATAATCGAAATAAGCTTAAATAAGATCGGCTGTTGAGTACTAGTCGACCATTCTTCGGAACTAGTCGACTGTCTTAGTACGAAATTGTCTGAACTCATACAAGCTCTGACCAGTCGACTCATTATGGCAACCCATTCGATTGCTCAAGCCGATTCGACAGTTTTCTATTTTTAAAACTTGTTTTTCGAATTCAAAATCTTTATTTCCATTGGTTGACAGTTGGTGCTACTGTTTCTCAATGTCTAGTGATTCTAACTCTATAAATAGAGTGTAGAAATCACTTGGTAAAGGTTACTTATCTTCAACAAGCTTTCAAGTCTTCATTTTTTTAAAAAGTGAGCAAAAGTTTCAAAGCATAAAAATTCTCTAAGTCTTGGTTCTCTGAAAATCAGTGTAGTATAACATCGAATTCGTTTTAGACTGACTTTAGAAGTTGACCTATTACCCTCTATACAAAATCACAAATAACAAACAAGGTTATAGGTTGTTGTAACTCTTTTGTTGTTATTTTTCACTCTCGGCTTGTGAGAGTGATCCTTTCGGTTGGAGAGTAGGGCTTTAGGTTGTAGAGTCGGGTTTTCACTCTAGGCTGTAGAGTCGGTGTGCTCTCTCTAGTGGTGAGAGAGGTCTACGGGTTTGGCAAGGTTTTTGTCGAATGCAGTAGGGTATTCTTGTATTTTCTTCAAAAATAGTGGAAAATCTCAAGTGGGTTGCTTGGGGACTGGATGTAGGTCGGGAGGACCGAACTAGGATACATCGCTGTGTACTCTGTGCTTGACTCTCTTTTCTTCACTTGCATTTTAATTTTTCTGTGTTTTATTCGAAAACTTGTCTGGTAAGTCGACTGAGTCTCCTCTATAAGTCGAATGATCAGACTTGTATAAAATACTCTTCGAACACTTATCTAGCAAGTCGACTGAGTTTCTGCTATAAGTCGACTGATCAGATTTGTATAAAATACTCTTCTTATCTGACGTCCCAGTTGACTGTATTCTCTTTTTAAGTTGACTGGACAGAACGAAAGTTTAATTTCTTAATTATTTTTTATACAACACTATTCACCCCCCCTCTAGTATTATTTTGCCTTGCCTACAGGATCCAACACTTAGTATCAGAGCCTGGTTGAGTGCAATGGCATCTACTTCAAATGCAAAACAATACTATGAAGGCCAATCCATACAAAGGCCACCCCTATTCGATGGAACCAATTATAACTATTGAAAGTGTAGAATGAAGATCTACCTTCAGTCCATCAACTATGAGATATAGAACATGACGGAGACCGAGTACACCGCTCCTACAATTCCTTATGCACAATGGAACGATGACATGAAAAGCAAAACAATGAACAATACAAATGCGATGAACGCTCTATTTTTTGCTCTTATCAAAGAGGAGTTCAATCGTGTGTCCAATGCAACAACGACGTATCAAATTTGGCACACACTCGAGGTAACTCATGAAGGTACTAATAAAGTTAAAGAATCTAAGATATCTATTCTTGTTCACATGTTTGAGATGTTCCGCATGAAGGAGAACGAGAATGTGTCAGATATAATCACAAGGTTCATGGATATTACAAATTCTCTTATGGCTCTTGGAAAGACGTGCACTCAAGCCAAAATGGTGAGAAAAGTTCTTCGTGCCTTAACCCCCGAATGGGAGAAGAAGACCACCGCCAAAGAAGATGCCAACGATTTAACACAACTTTTTCTTGAGAATCTTGTAGGAAATCTTATGGTATATGAAGTACAACTTGAAGAACGCAAAAAGGATCTAGAACCTCAACAAGCAAAGAAAAAGACACTCGCTTTCAAGGCCATGTCGGACTCCAATGATGAAGAAGAAGAAGATAAAGAAGAGATAACCATGTTCACGAGAAAGTTCAAAAAAATTTCTAAGAAAAGGTAAATTTAATTCCAAATTTAAAGATACTAATGAACTTCCCACTTGTTTCAAGTGTAACAAAACAGGTCATATGAAAAAGAATTGCCCACTAGAACAGACGAAATCTAAAGGAAAGGCTTCCAACTTCAAGAAGGATAAGTACACAAAGAACAAGTACATGAAGAACAAAAAGGCGTATCAAGCAACTTGGGACGATAGCGACTCTTCATCGAAAGAAGAAAATGAAGAGACAAACAAAGTTGCAAATGTATGATTCATGGCTACACAAAATGAGGTAAGTGATAACTTTGATTCAAATGACTTAGATGCTTTCAATGAGATTTTCCAAGAACTTAAGAAAAAAAAATTAGAGTTAAAAACTTAGAGAAAGTTAATCAAACACTTTCTCAAGAAAATCTTGACTTAGATAAAGAAGTCAAGTCTTTAAATTCTCGACTTTCTAATTTGGATATAGATCTTGTATCTCTTAAGAAAAGTTATGAAGAGATATCTAAGAATGTATCTAAATTTAATAAAGAAAAGGAGAATTTAAATGAAGTTCTCCAAAATCAAGTTTGAACTAATAAGAGATTTTGACTTGGTTTTCAAAAGTCTCTTGAAAAACATCATGTTTCTAAGAACACTAGTGGTAATAAGATTGAATCTATTTCTAGTGTTAAGAATAAATTATATGAATATTTTAAAAAACCAAAAACTGTTGTTTTCAATGAAAAAAGTAATCTGTAGTTCAGACCAGTCGACTGAACCCTAATTTCAGTCGTCTGTCCAGAGGTTCTGAGTCTTATTCAAAGAGATGAAAACCTCAGATAAGTCGACCTATTTCACCTTCCAGTCGACTAACTTCTAGTAACAGTCTACTGAAAGGTTCAATTAAGTCGACTGGACAGATTAAGAATATATGGGTTCCGGTCAACCTGAATCAGAAAGATAGAATTACTTATATAAATTCATATGTTCTTAATGTATGTAATTCTGTAGATTATATTCCTGCTTTTGGTGGAAAATCAAACTCACTTTGGGTTTGGTTTCCCAAGGGTACCATATTCACAATGATTATTTTATAGGTATCTAAAAGAGAACGTTTGATACTTAACAGTGGATGCTCCAAGCATATGACTGGTCATGCTAACCTCCTGTCTTCCATTCAAGAGATTGATGGAGGAACAGTCACATTCGGTGACAACAACAAAGGGAAGGTTATTATTATAGGCATGGTCGGTAAGAACACTATCCCTAATATAGAAAAAGTTTTTCTTGTTAGTGGTCTTAAGCATAATCTGTTAAGTATTAGCCAATTGTGTAATAAGGGATATGAAATTATTTTTGAAAAAAATGCATGTTTAATATATGACTCTACCATGCAAAATGTAATTTTTCAAGGTTTTAGGAAGAATAATATTTATGAGTTATGTTTAAAATCAAATGAATTTTCGAATGATTTTTGCTTAGTAGCTTCTAACAATGAATTTTGGCTTTGGCATAAACGATTTGGCCATGTGAATATAAAAAATATTGCTAAATTGTCTAAGTACAACCTAGTTAAAGGGCTGCCAAGGCTATCCTATAAAAAGGATAAGTTATGTGATGCATGTCAACTAGGTAAACAAATTAAATCTACTTTTAAGAAAAAAGAAATGATTTCTACTAGTAGGCCTCTCGATTAATCCACATGGATTTATTTGGTCCTACTAGAGTCGCTTCTTTAAATAAAACTAGGTATGTATTTGTTTTAGTAGATGATTTTTCAAGATTTCCATGGGGTTTCTTTTTAAAACATAAGACTAATGCTGTTGATGAATTCGCAAATTTTTGTAAATGGATTCAAAATCAAAAGTCTCTAACCATAGTCACTATTAGAAGTGATCATGGTGGAGAATTTGAGAATGAAACGTTTTCAGAATATTACAACAAGAATGTTATAACACATTCATTTGCATTTTCTAGAGCTTCACCACAAAATGGAGTGGTCAAAAGAAAGAATAGGACTTTGCAAGAGTGTGCACGTACCATGCTTGTTGAAAGTAATTTACTTAAGTACTTCTGGGCTGAAGCTGTTGCTACAGCATGTTATGTTTTAAATAGAATTTTGATTAGGCCTAAGCTTAAGAAAACATGTTATGAACTATTTTTTGATAGAATTCCAGAAGTATCTTATTTTAGAGTATTTGGATGCAAGTGTTTCATTTTAAACATGAAAGATAATTTAGATAAGTTTGATCCTAGATCTAATGAAGGTATTTTCATTGGATACTCAAATAGGAGTAAGGCATATAGAATCTTCAACAAGTCAACTTTGACTATTAAAGAATCCCTGCATGGTTTATTTGATGAATCTCTGACTTCATCTACTATTATTGAAGATGATGAAACTTATTCATCACCTTTAAATAACGTAATTAAATCACTAGAGCAAACTACCCTAGCGGATAAGTCGACCGATAAGGAAATCAAGTCGACTGATGTGAATCAGTCGGCTGATGGATTAGTTAAGTCGACTGATCCTGTTGTGATGACTCAAACTTTACCAAAATCTTTTGTTGAAGTTAGAGATCATCCTCATGACTTAATAATTGGTGACATCTCACGTGGTATTCAAACAAGATCTCATGTTAACATAATTTCTCATACGACTTTCTTGTCGGATTGAACCGAAGAATATACAAGAAGCTTATGAGAATGAATTTTGGATGAATGCCATGCAAGATGAGTTAAACCAATTCATAAAAAATGATTTATGGGATTTAGTTCCACGATCTCCTGACCATACTATAATTGGTACCAAATGGGTATTCAAAAACAAGTTAGATGAATCAGGACAAGTCGTTAGGAACAAGGCTAGATTAGTTGCTCAAGGATATAATCAAGAAGAAGACATAGATTTCGATAAGACATCTGCTCCTGTTGCTAGACTAGAATCAATTAGAATCTTACTATCTTTTTCATGTTATATGAACTTTACACTTTTCCAAATGGATGTTAAAAGTGCTTTTCTTAATGGTTTTATAAAGGAAGATGTTTATGTTAAGCCACCACCTGGTTTCGAACATGAACAATTCCCAAACCATATTTTTAAATTGAAAAAGATTTTATATGGTCTTAAACAAGCACCTCGTGCTTGGTATGATCGATTGAAGACTTTTCTTATAGAAACTGGTTTTGAAATAGGTAAAGTAGATACTACTTTGTTTATTAGGAAAATAGAGACCGATATCCTAATCATACAAATATATATAGATAACATAATTTTTGGCTCTACTAATAGTAATCTCTGTCAAGAGTTTGCTAATACCATGAAAAATGAGTTTGAGATGAGTCACATGGGTGAACTCAATTATTTCCTTGGACTACAAATAAAGTAGTCACATAATGAGATATTTATTAATCAAGGAAAATATGGTAAGGAATTACTCGAACGATTTGGCATGGATAGCACTAGTAGTAAGACCACACCTATGGCTACTACTACTGCACTTGACAAAGATGAATTAGGTAAGAGTGTCGATCAAAAACTCTATCGAAGGATGATTGACTCACTCTTATATATAACTGCTAGTAGACCAGATATTATGTTTAGTGTATGTTTGTGTGCTAGATATCAGTCAAATCCTAAAGAGTCTCACTTAAAAGCTGTGCAACGTATTTTAAAATACATTAAAGGCACATCTGAGTATGGTTTATTTTATCCCCGCATCGATAACTTTCAACTTTTGTCGTATAGTGATGAAGATTTTGCTGGCAGTAAAACTGACCATAAAAGTACTAGTGGTACTTGTCACTTTTTGGGACATTCAGTAGTATCTTGGTGTAGTAAAAAGCAAAATTCTGTATCCCTATCTACTACAGGAGCTGAATATATTACTGCAAGTTTAGCTTGTGCCCAAATTTTGTGGATGAAACAAACCCTATTAGATTATGGTATTTCATTTTCACAACCTGCTATAATGTGTGATAATACCAGTGCCATTAATTTATCTAAAAATCCAATTCAACACTCACGTACGAAACACATTGATATCAGACATAATTTTCTATGTGATCATGTTTTAAAGGGAGATATTTCTTTAGACTTTATTTCTATTGATAAACAAGTAGCAGATATCTTTACTAAACCACTTAAGGAAGACACTTTTATCACCTTAAGAAGAGAACTAGGAATTTGCAGTTTTCATGATATTTCTTGAATTTTTATCTTGTATAAATCGACTTAAACCTATGTTTCAGTCGACTGACCAAGTATTTTTTGTTGTCTATTTTTGACTGAATTTTATGCTCTGGACAGTCGACTGTGAACAACACCCAGTTTACTGACAGAAGTATTACTTGATATTTTTGTTTTGTTTTATTTGCTCTCGACTAAGTCAACTGTTCCTCAAAACCAGTCGACTGTCGCGACATCAGTCTATCTTTCTGATTCGAAACGACGCACTTTTTAAGGCATTTCTCTTTACCTTTTCTTACCCATTGATTGATCTCATCCTTTGATTAACCCCAGCCTAGATCCCAGCCCTCTATTCTAAAGTAAAACCCTAGTTTTTTACTTCTCCTTTTCACTTTCCTTTCTTTCACTGTATCTCTCCACATATAGAAGAAGAAGTCGGCTGCTGAACCCATACCTTGGCATTTTTCAGTGATCTAAAGCCCAATATTGAAGACTTCGTTCAGCTTTTTTCAGTTCATTTCACTTGTTGAAGTCTTTTTCGAGATCTCTTGAAGCTTTGTGCCTCTCTTTCAATCTCCATTGCTAGGTATAATTGCTTGTCTTCTTTTCTTTTCAATTTTTCTAGAGTTGAATCATGCCTCCAAACAGAGCTCGTGGTTCTAATATTGAGGAAGGACAATCCTCTAGCAATTACCTTCAATATCTTAGGAACCCCAACCTTATTGAGAAATTCTTTCTCAATTGTCAGATTGCTATCTTTCCGGGGAGATTGGTCAATTTTCCTGATTTAGAAAGGTTCCCTTTAGCCCCATTGTTTGAACAATGTGGGTTATTTAACTTGCCTTCCATTGTTAATCAACCTTATTACTATCTACAACTTATATATTTGTTTTATACAAATATGAGAGTTGCCACTTCCGAGGATGGTAATGAAATATTTCTTACTACTACGGTAAAAAATATTCGTATGAGGTTAACTCCTGAAAAATTGGGAATTATTTTGGGTATTCCATATAAAGGGTTAGATTTAAGGGAGATTGATATGGATGATGACTCTATCCATTCAAAAATCTTCTTGCCAAATCGCGGTCCCCCAATGACTAACCAAACAATTACACCACTTGCAAAGTTAGTTGCAAGAATTTTGTCGTATAATATTATCCCTAAAATGGGGAGTTACGATCAATTTTTCCACGAGTTGCAACAAGCTGTCTATGTGATTTTTGGTAACATCCAAATAAATTGGATTCGAGTCATTTTCAATCATCTTCATAAGGCTCCTACTTCTTTTCTTCCTTTTGGTGCAATACTTACTAATGCATTCAACTTCTATGAAGTTGATCTTACTTCTGAGTCTAGTGTTGTCACTCATTATGAGTCTTTTGATCGTGCGAGTTTAGCTCGTATGAAGATTCTTCACTCTCCTCCTCGAAGAAATACCCCTCCTATTCCTTTAGCCACTTCAGGCCGTAGGTCTTCTGTCTCTAGTTCATCTCGTCCTAGAGCTGTCTTTTCCGATCCTGAGAGTCTTTATCATTCTGTCAACTATATCATGGATCGTCAGGATACCCTTGAGGCCAGTCTTGATCACCTCACCCACTTGTTCACTCAACAATTTCCACCTCCCGCCTCTCAAGGTACTGATGACGAAGATGAAGATTGACTTGATGTATTTTCTATTCCTTCTTGTAATTTTTTGTTATGTTTTATGTATTTCACTTTTATGCTATCTTTGAAACCATGTACTTCAATTTCATATGTATAAATTTGTTATGTTTTTGCCATATGTTTGAAATTTTTGTTTCCATTATGTTATTGTTACTTTCCTCCTTCCATTTTTTGTTGATGGCAAAGAGGGAGAAAAGGCTGTGTATGTTTTTGTGTATGTTTTGTGGTTTTGTGGTTTTGGTGCATATATTTTTTTAGATGTGCCTGTGTATGTTTATATTGCATATTTTTAACTTGTGTGCATGGTGTACATTAGTTAGGGGAGCTTTTTAGCTTTTTATCACATGTTGTAATTATTATTATTATAAGCCATTGTGTTGTCATCATCAAAAAGAGGGAGAATGTTGATTCTTGGTTTTTATGACTACAACACAATGCAAGGTTGTGCTATCACTTATATATTGCAGGGTGTATCAAAGACAATACCATGGTGCAATACACAAAGGTAAAGTTGATCCAATGAAGCTTTCAAGAGAATTGATCAATCCACAAAGAACTTAGTTCAAGCCACATTTGATCAAGAAAGCTTCAAGACATAAAGACAATAGCTCAAGCTTAAGTCAAAGACTCAAGTTCAAGACAAGACTAGTGCTTCAAAGTGTTTTGTATCAAAGTGTCTCGTAACAATTGTAATTTTTATTCTTCGAGTCTTAGAAATGTTGTAATAGCCTTGTCACACACACTTACACATATCTTTCAATATTTGAGTGTCTTACAAAAGTTAAAAGGTCGAAATAAGCTTGAATAAGATCAGCTGTTGAGTACCAGTCGACCATTCTTCGGAACCAGTCGACTATCTTAGTACGAAACTGTCTAAACTCATACAAGCTCTGACCAGCCGACTCATTATGGCAACCCAGTCGACTGTTCAAGCCGATTCGACAGTTTTCTGTTTTTAAAACTTGTTTTTCGAATTCAAAATCTTATTTCCGTTGGTTGACAGTTGGTGCAACTATTTCTCAACGTCCAGTGATTCTAACTCTATAAATAGAGTATAGAAATCACTTGGTAAATGTTACTTATCTTCAACAAGCTTTCAAGTTTTCATTTTTTTAAAAAGAGAACAAAAGTTTCAAAGCATAAAAATTCTCTAAGTCTTGGTTCTCTGAAAATCAGTCTAGTATAACATCGAATTCGTTTTAGACTGATTTCAGAAGTTGACCTATTAGCCTCTATACAAAATCACAAATAACAAACAAGGCTATAGGTTGTTGTAACTCTTTTGTTGTTGTTTTTCACTCTTGGGTTGTGAGAGTGGTCCTCTCGGTTGGAGAGTAGGGCTTTAGGTTGTAGAGTGGGGTTTTCACTCTAGGGTGTAGAGTGGGTGTGCTCTCTCTAGTGGTGAGAGAGGTCTACGGGTTTTGCAAGGTTGTTGTCGAATACCGTAGGGCATTCTTGTATTTTCTTCAAGAATAGTGGAAAATCTGAAGTGGGTTGCTTGGAGACTAGATGTAGGTCGGGAGGACCGAACCAGGATACATCGCTGTGTACTCTGTGGTTGACTCCCTCTATGGTTGTATTTTCTTCACTTGCATTTCAATTTTTCTGTGTTTTATTCGAAAACTTGTCTGGCAAGTCGACTGAGTCTCCTCTATAAGTCGACTGATCAGACTTGTATAAAATACTCTTTGAACACTTGTCTGGCAAGTTGACTGAGTTTCTGCTATAAGTTGACTGATCAGACTTGTATAAAATACTCTTCTTATCTGACGCCCCAGTCGACTGTATTTTCTTTTTAAGTCAACTGGACAGAACGAAAAGTTTAATTTCTTAATTATTTTTTATACAACACTATTCAACCCCCCCCCCCCCCCCCCTCTAGTGTTATTTTGACTTACCTACAGGATCCAACAGGTTTTACCTTTCCTGTCAAAGGGACACGATCTGTGCATTCTCACGAGTTGGGATCACGGGATCTGTATCTCTCTATTAATTTCTAAAGTGCCATGATAAGGACGGGAAGCTTCCTATCAGAGCTAGGGGATGGACCTTCGAAACTCCGTCATGTTCTATATCAGGAAAGGCAAACAGGCTATAGACTACGGTCTATGAGCTTGGAGGCCACAGGGGATGTTTTGAGCTAACCTGTGTTGTAGTTAACTCCGAGGACATGCAGAAGAGAAATGCTATCTCCACTCGGACCAAGACATAACTTTACCAAAACTCCATAGACATGTAGAAGAGAAATGCTATCCCCACTCGGACCAAGACATAACTTTTACCAAAAATTTTTGTGATCTTTTGTTCAAATAACAATTAAGGTGACATCAGATTTTTGAGTGAGGTTTGGTACGCCGGGCAATAGTGGCAAACAGAGACACCAATATATGACTGCGAATGGCAGGATTAAACCATTTCAAGGCAACCTCATCAGTCATGCTGCATCTTCAGAAACAGGTTGAGTACAAGAGTAAAATTCATGGTGCGGGTTCAAATCCCTATATATGAAGAAATGGCTTGTTATGGGCGTATGTAGTATGGGCTGCATACTGTTCCGGTGACTTGCTTGCATTAGAAAAAGTGCATCATTGCATTGGTTAATCTTGCATTAGAGTCTAAGTCATAGCATACACAGACACATCAATTATATATACACTTTTCTTTTTTTATCAATCTGTTTGTTTAAAGTTGAGAATCACTGCTAGTCATCACCCTTAAGATGTCAGTATATGTATTGACGTCCCCACTTCAATATGGACCGGATTGCAAAACTACAGGTACAACATTCAGGAGGACTCAAGGCAAGAGAAGCAAAGTGTTGACTTCATTTCAATTGTAATATATATTGGTTACCATTGTTTCAATTGTAAATTTATTTAGGTTGAGAAGCATCCAAGTGAAAGTACCAAGTGTTATATATTATTCATTGTACTCTGATGTAATTTTTATTAAAAGTTTGTAACACTTGGGCTTGTATGACATTATTGTAATACTGATGTAATGTATTGCAGTTTTATAACATTCGGACTTATAATACATTTGTGTTGAATAAAAAGTTTTATATTTTCCTATTTTTATGTGTATTGTGGCTAATTGAAGGAAAATATTCTGGCTTATATTACGGTTTCCTAGTGTATGGAAATCGGGGCGTTATAGACCCTGGTACAACCAGGTCACTATCTGAGATATGTATAAATTTTTGGACTGATTTTGTTTGTAAAATAACGAATTTGGGAGGCTAGGGTTTTGGGTTTATTTCGAAGTTAGGAGAGAGAATGGAAAGAGAGAAGTCAAAGGAAATAGCGAAACAACGAGCGAGTCTTTAAAAACTCCACAATCGACACTCGCTATCTCAGTTAGCGAGTGTGGTATAAACACACTCGTTATCTGAGATAGAGAGTAGAAACTTGGTATTTTTCTTCAAGTTTTTCTCCAAGTGGTGGAGAAACACCTCAACATACACTCGTTATCTCAGATAGCGATGTTGTTTTCACCAAATTCGCTATATGAGATAGCGAGTTTAAACTTGAAAATTTTCTTCACGTTTTAATACCTCAACGTACACTCGCTATTTTAGACGGTGAAGTAATTTTCACCAAACTCGCTATCCGAGATAGCGAGTTGGGTTATTTTGGTAAATACTTTCAAAAGTGCGTCAGTGGTAAATACTTTCAAAAAGTGGGTCATTTTGATAAAAAAATTTCATGGTTTCTCCCCCTCCATGGTGAAATTGACTTGAGAGCATCCACAATCGTGCTTTGCTAAAATATGTATTTTCGCATATTATACATATAGCAAAACGACTTTGCTGCAGTCATAAAATGCTATAATATAGCAAATAATTTTTTTTATGATCGGATGGATCTTCGAGATCTGTCCCACGAGTTTTAACAATTTTTTACGATTTTTTAAAGATTTAAAAATATTTTTTTAGTATTAAAATATGTGGCCCCCTCCACGGACGGATCTTCGAGATCCGTCCAAGGAGGTTTCACCCTTAAAACAAATTTTTTTTCTTCCGAAAATTAGATTAAACGTCGGACGGATCTTCTAGTTCCGTCTGACGGAATAAAAATTATTTTTTTTAGTTGGACGGATTGTCTAGTTCCGTCTGACAAATTTAAAAAATATTTTTTCAGTGGGACGGATCTTGAAGATCCGTCATTCCTTTATAATATGCATTTTTCTTATATCGTCTCTGATTTGTAGCAATCTACTATTGCGTATTCGTCAAAAAATGCATAAATAGCAAATGATTGTAGCGTGTCGTTTACTATAAAATGCATATCTCTAATATTATAATGGGAGAGTTGGGGTTGTCATTCGTTAACATACAAACCCGTGTGTTGCACGTGCAACTCCAACTACCACAAAAATAAACAAATAAAACAAATTCCACCTATTTAAAACGTGCAACACACGTGCAAAACAATTTTACAATAATTTTTTAACACTAAACATACACATATGTTGCATGTAACACTCAAATTCTATTTATAAATACGTGCATTGTACGTACAAATGTAGCTTTTTCTTTAAAATATTTTTTTCCAATTACGTGCAACGTACGTCCAACTTCAAAACTATTTTTTAACACATATCACATATAAAAATTCGCTAACTTTTATCAAAATGTGCATCCCACGTGAAAAATACTAGTAATGGATAAGTAGCAAACTAATGTGGATGCTCTTAGGAAGCTTTAAATGCATTCGAAAAATTGTGTTTTATTATATATTAAAAGAAGCTCTGGAAACATCTAATAAAATTCGAATGATACACAAATTAGCATAACTCTGTACATGAGTACAACCATAAATCGAGAAATGGTCCATATTTTTTCACTTTGCAGGAAAAAGAAAAACGATATGTAGCATAAGAGAATCTGAGTAGATAAGAAGTGCAAAAGGTTACTCTTTGCTTCAAATATCTCTGCATCAGATAATAGAAAATCCCTCAAATAAGAAAATTAGAAATCTGATGATTTTAGATGCAATGCATGTTTTTGTCAAACTCTAATATCTAATCTAATACTATATAATGCGAGATAGTACCATTTGTAAATCTACCAATCCGTGTAATGCATGTACAATCAAAATTCTCACTATAAACACATTAAACAAGTAAACTACCAGTACAAATTAATTTTTCTCTATCTATATATGGGTAGCATCAAGGCCGGACTGGCTCGTGACCGACCCGGACCGGGCCTCAGCCCAGCCCGGCACGCCCAATACCCGGGCCTGACCAGGACCCGACTCCTCCAAAACCCGGTCCAGGTCGGACCTGAATTTTGGCCTCAAAGCTCGCCACGGCCCGGCCCGCCCCGCAAATGGCCCGGCCCGTCTTGAATCGGCTTGTCCGAGTCGGGCTGACCCGTGTGGTTTTTGTTTTAATTAAATTTTTTATTTTTTTTATTTTTTTTGAGCAGAATATACGTAAAGAAGTATATATATACTACAAAATATATGTATATATGCATATAAATATACTTTAAATATTTTTAAATTTTATAAAAATGAGTGTGGATATCAAAATTAATTGATCACAACTCATTAATCAATTTGCCAACCCCGACCCGAGCTATTTATAGCAAACTCTACATCTTCACTTCTCTCATCTCACCAATGTGGAACTAAAAGTTTTCTACTTCAAATGGTCTTAGTTATATATATATATATATATATATATATATATATATATATATATATATATATATATATATAGAGTGTTGTTCGGTTGCAAACGGGCCGGAACGGGTCGGGTTCGCACGGACCCGTGCGAACTTCGATCTGGATCGTTGGATCGAAGATCCAATGGTTCAGATTTTTTTCATAAAATCTTGCCTTAACCCGTCGTTGTCAAGAACGGGTTAAGGCAAAATTTTATTAAAAAAGATGGCCTTAACCCGTTCTTGGGAATAATGGGTTAAGGCTATATTTTTTCATTTTCTTCGACATACAGTTCGTCTTCTTCTTCCGCTCCCTTCTTCTTTCCTCGACGAAAATAAACCCAAACGACGGAAAAAAGAAAAAATCCCTAAAAAAACCTAGCTCCGACGATCGAAACCCTAGAACTCCCTCTTCTCTCCCAACTCCGAAGATTGAAACCCTGTAACTCCGACGATCGAAACCCTAGCTTCTCTTCCCCTCTTCGGAACCCTAGATACGAAATCGGAACCCTAGTTCTCTTCGAAAACCGATTGCTTGGCTTGATTTGGACCTATTTCGTAAGGTATACACTATTTCTTGATCCCAATAATCTACATTTGTATTTTTTTTGTTGAATTTGTGTGTAGCAATTTATTTAGAAATTGGGAAAAAAATTAAAATGCGTTAGTAGATTTTAGATGTAGAATCGGGTTGACCTCAAGTATATTCAATTGCCGAATTATGTTTCTTGCATTAGTATCTTGTAGAATTAGAATTGTTTCTAGGAAATTAGTTAGAATTTTCAGTGCGGTTATGGTTGAAAACCCTGCGAACGACCGTAAAAAAATACGAAACTTTCCGAGTAGGTTCGTCTCACGTAGTACAAGCCACAGCAACTTGTAGAAGCGAGTTTCGACTCACGGTTCGAGAGATACGGCCGCGTGTCGCTTTGGGTTGGAAAAAAACAAGTATAGCGGTGCACGGCCGTATATCGCAAACCGTGACTCGAAACTCGCTTCTACAAGTTCGGGTGGCTTGCCGTACATGAATTCGACCAACTATGAAAGTTTTAAAATTTTCGGATGCCGTTTGTGCAGTTTTCTCAACCTCCTCGCATTATAAGTTTTAGACTTAGAATTTTTTAAGTGCGGGTAGATTAGAAAACCCTCCAAACGGCCTCCAAAAAATACGAAACTTTGCGATTTGGTTGGTGACACGTACGAGAAGTGACCCGAAGTTGTAGAAGTGAATTTCGACTAACGGTTCGAGAGATACGACCGCGTATCGGTTTTGGTTGGAAAAAAACAACTAAAGCCGGTACACGGCCGTATCTCCCGAACCGTGAGTCGAAACTCGCTTCTACTTGTTCGGGTGGCTTGCCCTACGTGAATCCGACCTAGTCGGAAAGATTTATAATTTTCGGGTGCCGTTTGCGCGGTTTTCTCAACTTTCTTGCACTACAAGTTTTAGACTTAGAATTTTCTAAGTGCGTGTAGATTAGAAAACCCTCCAAACGGCCTCCAAAAAATACGAAACTTTGCGAATTGGTTGGTGTCACCTACGCGAAGCGAAACAAACTTGTAGAAGTGAGTTTCGACTCACGGTTCGAGAGATACGGTCGCATATCGCTTTCGGTTGAAAAAAACTATTATAAAGCGGTATACGGTCGTATCTCGCAAACCGTGAGTCGAAACTCGCCTCTACAAGTTCGGGTGGCTTGCCCTACGTGAACCCGACCCACTCTCAAAGTTTTAAAATTTTCGGATGCCGTTTGTGCGGTTTTCTCAACTTCCTCGCATTAC
Source organism: Hemerocallis citrina (assembly GCA_017893485.1). Lineage (NCBI taxonomy): Eukaryota > Viridiplantae > Streptophyta > Magnoliopsida > Asparagales > Asphodelaceae > Hemerocallis > Hemerocallis citrina. Next base: position 2,225,200 of record JACEHZ010000239.1, on the reverse strand, counting down.
AAGTTTACGCCTTAGAATTTTCCAAGTGCGGGTAGCTTAGAAAACCCTTCAAACGGCCTCCAAAAAATACGAAACTTTGTGATTTGGTTGGTGTCACCTACGAGAAGTGACCCGAAGTTGTAGAAGTGAATTTCGACTCACGGTTCGAGAGATACGGCCGCGTATCGGTTTTGGTTGGAAAATAACAACTAAAGCCGGTACACGGCCGTGTCTCCCGAACCGTGAGTCGAAACTCGCTTCTACAAGTTTGGGTGGCTTGCCCTACGTGAATCCGACCTAGTCGGAAAGATTTATAATTTTTGGGTACCGTTTGCGCAGTTTTCTCAGCTTCCCCGCACTACAAGTTTTAAACTTAGAAATTTCTAAGTGCGGGTAGATTAGAAAACCCTTCAAACGGCCTCCGAAAAATACGAAACTTTGCGGGTAGGTTGGTGTCCCCTATGAGAAGCCACCCGAACTTGTAGAAGTAATTTTCGACTCCCGATTTGAGAGATACGGTCGCGTATCGCTTTCGGTTGAAAAAAACTATTATAAAGCGGTATACGGTCGTATCTCGCAAACCGTGAGTCGAAACTCCCTTCTACCAGTTCGGGTGGCTTGCCCTACGTGAATTCCACCTAGATGGAAATTTTTATAATTTTCGGATGCCGTTTGTGCGGTTTTGCTCTATTTCCTCGCATTTTAAGTTTTAGAATTAGAATTTTCTAAGTGCGGGCCCGTTTATAAAACACTTCAAACCACCTCCAATTAATACGAAACTTTTCTCCTTTTCAAGTTGTGGTGGCTTGCGCACTTATAAAAACACCAAATACAGCGGTTTAGTACCCCTAACTATTCTCCTCTTCACCGTTTCTTAGGTATGGACAGTTTCGAAGGACGTTCTGTTACCGGGGATAAATTTATTCGTGCACAACAACTTGGCGAGTATCTTCCTCATGTTGACGAGCACCTAAAACCGAAGATTGGTATGACATTTCCCACCCTTGAGGATGCGGAAAAATTTTATTCATCATATTGCAAATGTGCGGGATTCGCTATGCGTAAGGGTGGAAATAAATATAAGGGAAACGATGTAGTGGATAAATCATACATCTGTAATAAAGCCGGGGAGTCACCGAATAGCTATAATGAAACCAGACGAGGTACAACTTCTAGAACGGGTTGCAAAGCTTTCGTCCGTGTGAAAATAAACCCACATAGTACTTCACAAAGTAATTCGTGGATTATTTATTCGTTAAATGAAGCACACAATCACGAATTTACTTCACCCGGTAGACGTCACTTGCTACCTCGAAACCGTGAATTGACTAAGATAGATAAAAATGTAATTGGTCAACTTACCGAAGCTAATGTCCCTATATGCAAACAAATGCTATTCTTTGAAGGTGCAAGTGGCGGTAATCAGAAAATTGGATTCACCGAAATCGATGTAAGAAATCTCAGGAGAGACGAGATGGAAGGTTTAAAAGGTCACGACGGACAAATGCTACTTGAGTTTTTTGAATCGAAAAAGGCGACCGATCCCTTATTCTATTTTGATTACCAATGTGACCCCGAAGGGCGATTGACACATTGTGTGTGGGTGGACGGTATCGCCAGAAATAATTACAAAGTATTTGCGGATGTTCTCTGCTTTGACGCTACCTACAACACAAACCGATACGGGATGTTGTTCGTACCATTTGTCGGATTCAACCATCATTGGCAATCAATATTCCTAGGTTGTGGGTTCATCCCCAATGAGACAGCTTCCTCATTTGAGTGGTTCTTTGAAAAGTGGCGTGCTGCAATGCCATGTGATCCGATCAACATCGTGACAGATGAGGATCGCGGGATAACTTCTGCAATTTCCAAAGTTTTCCTAATCACGTCACATAGATATTGCATTTGGCATATTTTGGATAAGCTACCGCATGAAGTTCGAATGTCGAATAACGTTGATGAGTTCAGGGATGCTTTGAAGACTATTATTTATACGGCGGAATTTATAACAGAATTCGAACAGAAGTGGAAAAATTTGATCTCTCAGTACAAATTAGAAAATAACAAATGGTTGAAGGAAAAATTTGAGATCCGTGAAAAATGGGCCCCTGTGTACGCAAGAGACTCATTTTGGGGGGGCATGTTGAGTACCCAACGTAGCGAATCGCTACATTCATCCTTGAAGCACCATACTCATAAAAAGTACTCACTACATGAATTTGCTATCATCTTTGACCGACTCTTAGTAAAACAAAGACACGATGAACTTAAAGAAACACATCGTAATCGCGAGGAGCGGCCAAAATTGAAGACCGAGTGGGCATTGGAGTCACAAATGGCCGGGACATACACTTTGAAGATTTTCTACAAATTTCAACAAGAAGTGGTCAAAAGCTTATTACTTAATGTGAGTTTAATTGCGAGTATGGATACACCGAATAGTGCAGCTTATTCTGTAACAGTTTGTGGAAATTCAGAACCGGGGAGGGTGATTTCTTATTATAAAATCAGTAAAATTGCTAAATGCCCTTGTTCCATGTACTACTTCGTAGGCATTCCCTGCAAACATCTACTTGCAGTTATTCGGTTCACAGATCACACCGCACTACCCGAACAATATATTTGTAGGCAATGGACCAGGGATCAAATAAGGAGAAGCAGTATACCGGTGGGCAATAATATGGGCGACAATTTTGCATCGCGTTATTGTGAACTGAGTATGCACTCAAGACATATAGTCGATCTTGGTTGTTCTTCAGAGCGAGGATACAAGTACATGCTCGACCACATGCTGAAGGGAATTGAAGGCTTTGCTAAGATTGAGTCAGTGAACAGCACACCACACGAAGGTAGTGCACAACCTGAGAGTGGTGGACAAGTACATGCACATGCACATGTAGGTGACCCTGTACAGTGCACCACAAAGGGGAGGCCTAAAGGGAAACGGTTGAAGTCGGTAAGAGAAGGTCAAAAAACGAAGAGGCCAAGACTTTGCAGGACATGTCTTCGTCTCGTAGGTCACGATTCACGGAATTGCCCAAAAAATTTAGCAAGGTATTATATCAGAGATTTTGTATTTGTTAATTGGACTCAAACTTTGTTATTTTGGTCAGTACTAACTCATTCTTCTTTCTTTTTTTAGTGGATCGGTGGGCAATGAAGAAGCTCCAAATGCTGTAGAGAGTGATGATGACGAAGGCGAAGGTTCGTGCTAAGGGGGCTTTAAGAAATTTATTAATATGTATGTCATATCAAAATTTCAAAATAATCACCGAATAATTGCCAAATTTTATATTGATTCGTGCAGTATTTTATTAAATTTCGACTGGATTGTTAACCCTTTTTTTTTCCCCTGGTATAGGTCTGGAATGAAACAAGTATAACGCGCCCAAATGGACAGACGCAATGCGTTGAAAAGTTGTGTTATTTTTGGTTTGTATATATGTGTGGATAATTGCCGTATGCTTGTTTGGTACAAGTAAATTAATGATGTTTTTAATTATAATGTAATTTCTATACGTCAGTTTATTTTGTGTATTTGTGAACAAAGTTATATTACTATGCATTTTGACCAGGCAATTTGGTTGTGAATGCTTATTGCAGTCGGAAAATGTAAAATTGGTAGATGTATACAATTTGGGAAACTCGTTCTGTTTGGAAATTTTGTGTTAAGGAAAATTGTCTGCCTGCTGATGTGAACAGTTTTTTATTTGTGTTGGCGATTGTGTATTTCGTGCATAACCAATACTGCACCTGTAAGTTCGGCCAATATCTCTTTTCTTAACCCGTTCTTGACGATAACGGTTTAATACAATCTAACCCGTTATCAGGAATAACGGGTTACGGAGATAGATATTGGCAGTACTCTGGTTCAATACTTCACATACGGTGGTTTTAGTTCGGCCAATATCTTTCTACTTAACCCGTTCTTGGCGTTAACGGTTTAATACAATCTAATCCGTTATCAGCAATAACGGGCTAAGGAGCTAGATATTGGCAGTACTTTGGTTCAATACTACACATATAGGGATTTAGTTCGGCCAATATCTCTCTACTTAAGCCGTTCTTGGCGGTAACGGTTTTATACAATCTAACTCGTTATTAGCAATAACGGGCTAAGGAGACAGGTATTGGCAGTACTTCGGTTCAATACTTCACATATAGGGGTGTTAGTTCGGCCAATATCTCTCTACTTAATCCGGATGTTGACGTTAACGGTTTATTTAACCTAACCCGTTATCAGAATTAACGGTTTAAAGAGATAGATATTCGCAATACATTGGTTCCAACACTTCACATGTAGTGGCTGAAGGTCGGCCAATATCTCTCCACTTAGCCCGTTATTGGGAATAACGGGTTATGTTACGAATTCCTTACATTGCTTTCAACTTCGTGCTATCTTCTTGCCCTGATACATATACATATTTGTGCATTCTCCGCTTAAAAATATTATCGGAATAACTTTCACGGGTGTTGGACATATCTTCTTTTGTTGATACATATACAAATCTATTCATTCACAACAAGCCATTTGCAAAACAAAATTTATTCATATAAAGGAACATTACAAACTGGCAATAACATATTGTTTGAAGAAACATAGAAAATTGTACATGATCCACATGCTAGTTGACATTACAAAGTCATCCTTTGATACTCTATTTTTAAATTGAAATTAATTTAGTATACAAGTACATGCTCGCTTTCTTCTCGAAATGGAAGGAAGGACTGCTGACTCTGCCTTTTTTTGAATGCATAAGTAGCCAGTTGTACCCCCTGCATACAATTTCGGTCACTACTATTACACAGAGGTAAAAATTCTCCGCTTTGTCGGATAGAGTAGTAGTGGGTGTAACCGTATATTCAAAGTACTTAACGACTTCTTGACACGCACTCCTCATATTCGTACTATTTGTTGCACGATTGTGAGGTGTGCATGCCAAGAAGTCGAAAAGTACCATGAATACACCGTGACACCCACAACTACTCCGTCCGACGAAAGCAGAGAATTTCTACACTCTGTGTAACAATAGAGAACGAATGTGTATGAAAGGCGGACAATTGCTACTTATGCAAACACATCTAAAAGCTAAAAAAATAGAAGACTAAGGAAAACACTGTGGGGGAAAAAAAGGCAGAGCCAGCGGCCCTCCCTACCGCTTGAGAGAAACCGAGCATGCACTTGTACACTGTAACAAGTCTCTCTGCTCCTGCATCGCCATACACAAGAACTATTGTAGGCGACCATCCTTGAACTCAAGAGGCCTTGAATGCATAAATAGCCAGTTGCACCCCCTGCATACAAGACCCGTTCTCTACTGTTATACAGAATGTAAAAATCCTCTGCTTTCGTCGGCCGGAGTAGTAGTGGGTGTAACCGTATATTCAAAGTACTTAACGACTTCTTGACACGCACTCCTCATATTCGTGATATTTGTGGCACGATTGTGAGGTGTGCATGCCAAGAAGTCGAAAAGTACCATGAATACACCGTGACACCCACCACTACTCCGTCCGACGAAAGCAGAGAATTTTTGCATTCTGTGTAACAATAGAGAACGAATGTGTATGAAAGGCGGACAATTGCTACTTATGCAAACACATCTAAAAGCTAAAAAAATAGAAGACTAAGAAAAACACTGTGGAAAAAAAAGGCAGAGCCAGCGGCCCTCCCAACCGCTTGAGAGAAACCGAGCATGCACTTGTACACTGAAACAAGTCATCTCTACTCCTGCATCTTCATACACAAGAACAATTGTAGGCGACCATCCTTGAACTCAAATTTCTTCTACAACTCAAACTTCATCCTCCCTATTAGGAAGAAAAAAAAGGTCTTCAAGAGAAGAAGAGAACATTGATTCCTCATATTTTTGAAGAGAAGTAGAGAAAATTGAAGCCTCTCATTTGAGTTCTCTTGAAGAGAAGAAGAGAAGACTCGTTTGAAGCCTTGATGAGTATAACTCTCTCAGTTATAGGCAAGGAAAAAGAAAGAGGGGAGCATGATATGATAGCCCACTTGGGTTTCTCACTGCTCATCAATAGGTAATGGATGGATCAACACAAGGAGAAGGCAATATGGATCACTGCTCATCAATAGGTAATGGATATGGGTCTCTCAGTTATAGACAAGGAATACTGAAACATGAAGAAGAAGAAGACATTTGTGATAAACTTTGTTAGTCAACAAAGACATGATACAAGTCTCGAAAAAAGAGCAGCAAGGACAGCAATTGTCTCAAAATGTACAGTCGATGTGTGTAAATTACACCTGGTTAACCCGTTGTTGGTGACAACGGATTAATTACATTAAACCCGTTAATACCAAGAACGGGTTAAGTGTACTTGATCATGTTCCAGAACTTGGTCTGTACATGATGAACCACTGCCAATCTTTGTCAATTTAATCCGTTGTTACCGATAACGGGTTATGCTGAAGAAGATCGTTGTCACCAACGACGGGTTAAGCACACTTATATTGGCAGAAGTTTATGGCTACTTGCAGAAGTAGATGCCGAAATATACGTTAACTTAAACCGTTATATACGATAACGGGTTAAGTACTTGTAACCCGTTATCGTCAATAATGGGTTAAGTGTACCTAAATTGGTAGTACTCATAATTATTAACTCGCATGTAAAAAAATGTGTAGAAAAGTTTGTAAATATAACTTGTAGTTCACTTATTGATAACAATTTATGAGAAATTATTCATTAAATACGTTAATATTTGTAGGTGAGAGATGATAGGTAATAAGTTTCCAGTAAAGAGTTTATAGATATTTAAGTTCTATCATTAATCACATACGCCTCTCCACTCTTTACGTACATTTCTTTCTGAACTCTACAAAATAGACAGTCATATGTGTGTGGTTTGTTTTTTTATATATTTTTTTAATTTCTTGGCTAGCCACGTAACTAACCAATATAAAATTGACCACATCAAACGGATATTCAAATTAACACAAATTTATTAAAATTGACCACATCCCACATGTACACTATACGAGGGAAAAACCACATGTAGACTCTCTAATGTGGGTACATGGGGCATGCACTTATTGTGGAAGGACTGACAAGAATCATTTTAGATTTTCTTGCCGGTCCTCGTTCTAATTTGCCGTTGATAGACTCTCACTTCTGCTTCTCTTCATAGTAGAACAAGTTTAATATTAGAAAAACCACATATAGATCCCACATGTAGCCCATATGGGAGAAAAACCACATGTAGATCCCCACATCCACGTACAAAAAGACCAAGTCAGGGTTTGGAACAACTGTAATGATGAAAGTATTCCTAATGGAAAAGCCCCTCTGTGTTATTAGAGCGCAGTGCCACCAGGTTTAATATAGATGGCTAACAAAAACTGCTGTCTTTTACCAGAAATGACAATACAAATATGTTTTCCACTGTCTGTGCAAAAGATCCCCTGTTTAATAAATGGGGGAAAATCCACATTTGGATTCACACATGTAGCCGTTATGGAAAAGCTACATGTGGGGAGGTACATGTGATTTTGTAGGCGGGTGTTGAGTTCTGCTTGTTTAGCTTGGTGCTTTTTCCCAGTAAGGTGTATGTTCAAAATAAACGTTGCCTATATGGAGAAAAAACCACACGTACATCGCCACATTTAGCCTATATGGGGGAAAAACCAAATGTACATCCCCATATGTAAGGATTGTGGGGAAAAAATATATTTACATGCCACATGTAGGCTTTAACACATGTAAAAAAACATTTAGATCTCCGTTTGAAGATACATGGGGAAAAAACCACATGTAGATCCCCACATGTAGCCTATGTGGGGAAAAAGTACACATGTAGATCCCACATGTAACCTATATATTGGAAACCACATGTGGGAAAAAACCACATATAGATCTCACATGTAGCCTATATGGAGGATAAACCACATGTAGCTTTTACACATGTAGCCTATACATGGGGAAAACCATATGTAGATCCCCACATGCATGTACAAAAAGACCAATACATATTTGGATCAACTGTGATGATGATGGTATCCCTAATGGAGAGACATGAAACGGTAGAATCTCTGTTACAACTTACAGTTTGTAAGACTGATAAACCTGTTAGTGTTCCATATATCTTACAATTCCCTTCAGCGAGAAAGAGGCTGCTTGCCAAAGTTGACAGAATTGTGTATCTAGCTTGTGAGAAATTTTATATTTGGTTAGACCTGATCTACATCTCCGAATTGAATGACTGGTTAGGGAATAACGGATTAATTAATCTGGAAATTTAGAACGGCCCGTTAATGTACACTGATGATAATCACATGTAGATCCCACATGTAGCCCATCTATAGGAAAAATTACTTGTAGATCCTAAAATCCACGTACAAATTTTACCAATAACGGATTTGGATCAACACTGATGATAATGGTATTCCTAATGGAAAAGCCCCTCTGTGCTATTAGAGCGCAATGCCACCAGGTCTAATATAGAGTGTTAACAAAAACTGGATCGGATCACATGTGTGGCTTAAGTTCACATGTACTCCCACATTCAGTGCATGTGGGAGTAGATATATTTGATTGACTGATGGATCGACGGATTCATTAGTGTGGAAATTTAGAACGGCCAGTTAATGTACTACAAGTTAACGACTCGTCGGCCAAATTAAGATACTTACCATGTTTTACATGTGGTTCCACGTGTTACGAAGTCAAATATAGATGTGGGGATCCACAAATATGAACTGAATTAACCAAAACAAAACACATGCAATGACCAATAACCCTAGTCTTAACCTAACCCTAACCCTAACCCTACACTAACCCTACTTTAACCTAACCCTAACCCTCGGTACAAAAAACCCCGTAATTTAATTTTTTTTACTTTCACAAAACTTATTATGGTAACAAATTTAGAGTGGTTAGTTAGGGGAGAATAAATGGATAATTATAAAAATAATAAACAATTTATGGACATATGAATGTCACCTTACACAGTTCAGGAGACAGTTCTCGCAAAGAGTTAAGAGAAATTTTTAGAAAACCCAAAATTAGCTCAACACCTTAAACCATTATTCACGAGAACGGGTTAACTAACCTTTACCCGTTGTTCCCAAGAACGGGTTAAGTACTTCGATTTTTGGGAGTATAATTTGAAAACTTGGATAGGGCCCTGGTAATAATACTCTACATAACCCGTTCTTGCGAAGGACGGGTTAAGTTAAGTTAATACGTTATTCCCAAGAACGGGTTAAGTACAGTGATATTAGCAGGACTTTGATCTATATGAATTAAATGTCTGCCAACATCGCTATACCTAACCCGTTGTCGTGAAGAACGGGTTAAGGCAATATAACCCGTTGTTAGACGTGACGGGTTAAGTAGATCCATATTAGCAGAACTATACCAAGACTTGGTCTGTAGGCTTCCAAACCACTGTCAATATTTCTCTACCTAACCCGTCCTTCCTGATAACGGGTTAAGCTAATTAACCCGTTATCGTGAATAACGGGTTAAGAATATACATTTGTGCAGCAATTAGGTTCTTGTTTTGGGTGGTGTATATTTTTCCTGATACAGAAACGACTTCATCAAATGTTCTTCACAAATTCACAAATGAAGGCGCAGCACAGTAAATAACACAACAGTTATCTTCACAGGAAAGTTGACGGCGTACAAATGTCCAATAACGACCAACCACTAATTTACTTTAAATAAATTTAATATTCAAAAATTTACACAAAAAATTTACATATCAGGTTGCACATGGTCAAAAGATTATTAATTACAAATGAAGGCGTTCTCGGCCTTGGCTTGCATACCACGCCCCAAAAATCACCTACAACAGTTTATCAACGTAGAAACAAACAATACGTTAGTTACTGCAGCAACAAAATCACCAACCAAAAGATACGCTATTACAGAGTTTTACAGATTACCATCTACGGCTATCCCGCTTGCGACCACTTGGTGTGAATTGATTGGGAGGTTGCCGTGTCCTTTTAGGATTTCGCCGTACGCCGTGTGGTTGGGGAGAATCAGAATCATCCGACGACTGTTCCTCATCAGTACCTTCGGGATTTGGCTCTTCCCGTGCTTGTTGTCGCTCGCGGATTAGAATTCCCCTACTAACAGTTTGTTTACGCCTCTTACCTATTGGCGGCGCGTTGGCGCTCAAATAGGCCTCAGCCTGTGGACCTTCACCCGCGTCCTCCAGCGTACGACGGCACGGGGCTAACATCTCCCGGATCACCGTCTTGAAGCTGTCGGGTATCCTAGTCTTCAGGACGCGAGCAGCTGTTCGGACAACCTCCCATGCATTTTTAATCTACAGTTGGTGAAAAATTCCAATTTAAACATCATTCAAAATTAGTGTACATCAATTAAACATAGTACATGCGTACAAACTATATGAAATTTGACCGACCGCTTTTCGATGTGCCTCAGCCCTTGGTTGGTACATCGGCTGGGAGGAGGAATATGCTGGAGGTGGATCTACCTGGGTGGGGGGAATCGGAAGTTGCACCCCAGCTGGTACGGCGGCCGTTGGAGAAACGAACAACCAGGTTATTCGCTTGTACCACATCATGTATGCCTGCTGGAGGGAGCCATCGTATGGAATCGCGACATACATTAAATTCGGTGTCATTTGAAACCGCATGGTGTTCCAGTTGGCTACATGATAACGATGAAAATCAGCCCAATCGAAGTTGGGCACCCGTCCCGTTCCCCTGACCTCGTGTAACTTTTTATCGTAAGACCTGACATCGGGAATCCTTTGTTGATATCCGAATTGCCGCAGGACCCTGTCAGGATACTGGAACTCCACAACCGAAAAGTTCACAAGAGGTGCAACCGTCAACCAAAGGGATCTGTCTAGGCAGACTGGAGGAACGCGTTGCAACCTGTCGGCCGAGTACGGTTCCCAGTTGACGAACTCGTCCCGCAGGCTGTCCAACTCATCTCTGTAGTAGGTCAGCGATTGGCGGGGGTTATCGACCCACGTGTGTCGGCCGGCCCAATATGCTCCTACAGGAGGTAACAACTCTGCTGCCCCCGGGTCGGCCAAAAATTCCGGTATAGGCTTAATAATACGGGGACGTCCGATGTGGATGCGTTCCTAACTCCATATCTGCATCAGCACCATGGGGCCACCCATCTGTACGCCACCTAAAGAACATGTGCACAAATTCCTGTATAGTAGCGCCAGTACCGCACTCCCCCAACTAAGGCGACCCGCATACCGGAAATCCTCCAACAACCGTAGGTACATCAGCGGCACGGTTGATCCGGATGAGTTCGGGAAGATAAGTCCCCCTATCAAACTAAAAATGTATGCACGTGCATAGTACGTCAGGTCATCCTCACCCGACCCGGGGTTCAAATATTCCTCCTCGAACTGAAACTTTAACCAGGTGATGTAAAGAGATTTACCCTCGAAAGCGTCATCCATCACCTCTTGCTCTGCTTTAAGTTTCGCAGCTTCTACTTGTTCATTCAATACATCTTCATCAGAATCTGCGGGGACATTTTCGCGGATATTTTTTTCGGTGGCCTCTTGCATTTTGAGAACTACCAACTGCAGGTCGATACCGAGTAAGTCCCGAACAACTTCAACTCGATCGAAGTCCATGTTCCCCGTCACGGCAAACCCATCGACTGGTAGTCCTGTTATCATTGCCACATCCTGTAGGGTCACAGTCATCTCACCCACAGACAGGTGGAATGTGTGGGTCTCGGGCCTCCATCGCTCGACTAGAGCTGTAAGGAGTGGCCGATCTAGCTTCACAGAGTGAATGAGTCTTGCTCCGTAGAAACCGGCCTCTACCACATACGGCGTGATACGGTCATCCCAAGGAAGAACTGTGTGCTTCCGGAAATTTAATTTTTTATCGGACCCATTCCACACGGCTTCCGATCGGTGTTTGGGTTGCAGGGTGAGTATGCTTGTGTCCACGAGTCCGGGTGATGTAACCGAGGACGACGGACCTGCTTCAGCCGATGTGGATTGACGCCACCAACCTGCACGAATAAATATAACAAATGTTATTATTGAGATAATGTTACATGATAGATATTTAAAACCAATAATAGTAATCGATCTTACCTCAGTAGTTGGTGCGCCACTAGTGTTACCGGACTCGATTCTCGGCTTCCTTGTTCTAGCCATTTAGCTACCTGACAAAAAATTTAAAATGTTGTTGATAAAGATGACAACAAAACAAACATACCGAGATTATACTGAAAAACGCACGAACGAAAACAAATAAATCTATAAAACTTTCGTAAATAGGTCGGATTTACGTAGGGCAAGCCACACCAACATGTACAAGTGAGTTTCGACTCATGGTGTGCGAGATACGACCGTATACCGAATCATTTTAGGTTTTTTTCCAACCTTCAACCGATACGCGGCCGTATGTCTCGGACCGTGAGTCGAAATTCACTTCTACAACTTCGGGTCACTTCTCATAGGGAACACCTTACAACTCGCCAAGTTTCGTTTTTTTTGGAGGTGGTTCGCATCGCTTTCTAATCGGCCCGTTTTTAAAAAATTCTAAGTCAATAACTTCTCACTTGAGGAATTGACGGAATACCGCGCAAACGGCATCCGAATATTTTAAAACTTTCCGAGTTGGTCGGATTCACGTAGGGCAAGCCACCCGAACTTATAGAAGCGAGTTTCGAGTCACGGTTTGTGAGATACGGCCGTCTATCGCTTTACTAGTTTTTTCCCAACCGTAAGCGATACGCGGCTGTATCTCACGAACCGTGAGTCGAAACTCACTTCTACAAGTTGGTTTGGCTTCTCGTCGGTGACACCAACAAAATTGCAAAGTTTCGTATTTTTTGGAGGCCGTTTGAAGGGTTTTCGAAGCTACCCGCACTTAGAAAATTCTAAGTCTAAAACTTATAATGCGAGAAAGTTGAGAAAACCGCACAAACGGCATCCGAAAATTTTAAAACTTTCAGAGTTGGTCGGGTTCACGTAGGGCAAGCAACCTGAACTTGTACAAGCGAGTTTCGACTCACGGTTTGCCAGATACGACCGTATACCGCTTTATAATAGTTTTTTTACCCAAAAGCGATACGCGACCGTATCTCTCCAACCGTGAGTCGAAACTCACTTCTACAAGTTCGTTTGGCTTCCCGTAGGTGACACCAACCAATTCGCAAAGTTTCGTATTTTTTGGAGACCGTTTGAAGGGTTTTCTAATCTACCCGCACTTAAAAAAATTCTAAGTCTAAAACTTGTAGTGCGAGAAAGTTGAGAAAACCGCGCAAACGGTACCCAAAAATTATAAATCTTTCCGACTAGGTCGGATTCACGTAAGGCAAGCCACCCGAACTTGTAGAAGCGAGTTTGGACTCCCGGTTTGCGAGATACGACCGTATACCGCTTTATAATGATTTTTTCCAACCGAAAGCGATACGCGGCCGTATCTCTCGAACCGTGAGTCGAAACTCACTTCTACAAGTTGGTTTGGCTTCTCCTAGGGGACACCAACCAACTTGCAAAGTTTCGTATTTTTTGGAGGTCGTTTGAAGGGTTTTCTAATCTACCCGCACTTAGAAAAGTCTAAGTCTAAAACTTATAATGCGAGGAATTGAAGCAAAATCGTGCAAACGGCATCCGAAAATTATCAAAATTTCCCAATTGGTCGAATTCACGTAGGGCAAGCCACCCGAACTTGTAGAAGTGAGTTTCGACTCCCGGTTTGCGAGATACGACCGTATACCGCTTTATAATGATTTTTTCTAACCGAAAGCGATACGCGGCCGTATCTCTCGAACCGTGAGTCGAAACTCACTTCTACAAGTTGGTTTGGCTTCTCCTAGGGGACACCAACCAACTCGCAAAGTTTCGTATTTTTTGGAGTTCGTTTGACGGGTTTTCTAATCTACCCGCACTTAGAAAATTCTAAGTCTAAAACTTATAATGCGAGGAATTATAGAAAACCACGCAAACGGCATCCGAAAATTATAAAACTTTCCCAATCGGTCGAATTCACGTAGGGCATGCCACCCGAACTTGTAGAAGCGTGTTTCGAGTCACGGTTCGGGAGATACGGCCGTGTACCGCTTGACTTGGTTTTTTTCAACCGAAAGCGATACGCGGCCGTATCTCTCGAACCGTGAGTCGAAACTCGCTTCTACAAATTGGGGTGGCTTGTACTACGTGAGACGAACCTACTCGCTAAGTTTCGTATTTTTTTACGGTCGTTTGCAGGATTTTCAACCATAACCGCAATAGAAAGTTTCTAACTAATTTCGTATATACAGTTGTAATTCTACAAATTACTAACGCAAGCAACATAATTTGGCAATTCAATATACTTGAAGTCAACGCGATTGTACATCTAAAATCTACTAATGCATATAAATTTTTTCCCAATTTGTAAAATATTTACTACACACAAATTGAACAAAATACACAAGTATAGATTATTCACGTAAAAAATTAGTCTATACCTTACAAAATCAAGCCAAATCAAGCCAAACGATCGATTCGGAGGAATAGGGTTTCGATCAAAGCTCGACGTCGGATCTAGGGTTTCGATCGTCGGAGTTCGACTTCAGAGCTAGGGTTTCGATCTTCGGAGTTGGGAGAGAAGAGGGGGAGCGGACGGAGATGTCGATCAAGTCTTCAGCGGAGCTAGGGAATTTTTTTTCCGTTGGGTTCGTCGAAGAAAGAAGAAGGGGCGATATTGAATCGCCGAAGAAGACGAACAGAATGGAAAAAAAATGAATAAAGATAGCCTTAACCCGTTCTTGGGAGTGACGGGTTAAGGCCAACTTTTTTTATTCAATTTTGCCTTAACCCGTCGTTGGCAAGAACGGGTTAAGGCAAGATTTTATTAAAAAAATCTGGACCGTTGGATCTTCGATCCAACGGTCCAGATCGAAGTTCGCACGGGTCCGTGCGAACAGACCCGTTCCGGCCCGTTTGCAACCGAACAACACTCATATATATATATATATATATATATATATATATATATATATATATATATATATATATATATATATATTTACTATTAAACTTTCTATGAAATAAAGTTTCAGATTGGATTTCTTGGCTAGCGCGTGCAAATTAGTACGCTGAGTGGGTGGTTGTGGGTTCGTGTAGTACCCCGTATTTTTAAATATTATTTTTAAGATTTATAGATGAATTAAAATTATTTTTGGTGATTAATAAATATTTTTCTGAAGATTTATCTTTTTACACGTGCAAAATAAGGACAAATATTTTCTTGGGAAGTTCAAAGTCAAAAATTATTTTTTGGAAAATCATTATTTATTATTAGAAATTATTTGTGAATTTTCTGGATTTTTCTGATATTTATTGGACCTATTTGAAGGACTTTTATGCAAAATTACCAAATGAGGTGAAAACTCCAGATTTTTGGATTTTTTGGGCTGGATATAATGCCTAGTCAACTTAGGGTTAAAAAGTTTACTTTTTGTTTTGATGAATTTGACTTATTTTACAAGTTTTGATAAAAGATGATCTTTTTACAAAATTGCTATTTATAGGGATGAAAATGCAAATTCATTTTTCTGGGCTTTTGAACAGTGTCGGCTGACTTTATGATGGTTGTTTTTGTTTTTAAATCTTAATTAAATTAGTTTTTATCAAGTTTTCAAGTATATAGATCTATTTATGTAAATTTATATTTTAAAAGGATTATTTTGCAGATGTGTTCAAAATCCTAATTCTCTTGATTTCCAGCCTATTTCAAGGTGGAGTGCAGCCGTCTTTTGCTGCACAACACAAAAGATTTCATTATTTTATTTTCTTGGAGATTTAAAAAGAAGACCTTGGATTTCTTGCTAAGGAGGGGGTTTTCTCATTTTCTAATTTGTCTTCGTTTGATCTCTTCAACAAGGTGAGTGACATGTTTTGTTTTGTTTTATTTTATGTATGATGTATGTGATGATATATTGATTAGAAAGCATGCTAGGGTTTTGATATGAATATATATGGTGGATTGGATGAATTGATAAGTTAAAAATTGGATCTTTTGTGAAAACACTAGTTATTTGTGTGTAGAATTGCATGTTGATGATTTTAGATTGTGGGAAATCCCAATATAAATTGTGAGTAGGCTATTTCTTTTGGATTATTGCTGATTTGATTGAGTATGGTGAATATGATGCATAAATCGATTAAAGATGAGATTTTTGACTATTGGTGAGTTGGATGAATACAACTTGACCATGTTAATGATAAATAAATTTGTTTTTGTTCATGAATTAACTATTGAGAATAGTTGAGATCGAGTTTGAGGAATTTTGAGAAGGAGTAATGGGTTAAAAGACCATGTTGAGAATTTGAGTTGTGATGACTAGATTTGGGGTTTGATACATTTTGACCAAATTTGGGGATTTGTGATTTTGTAAAAGATTTTACTTAAATTTGGATTTGCTCAAATACTAAGTTTTAATCTGAATATTTTTTTATTTTAATTTATGGATTTGTGAAGTTCTTTTGGTGCACAAACACGCACAAACGTTTTTCATGAATATCGTATTTTATTGTTTTAGAAGAAATTGAGTTTTATGTGTTTTCGTAGGATTTGACTATATCCCAACTTATTTTGATATTGATATGGTTTGGAATATAAAACGAAGTTATTTTGATGTATGATTTATTCTTAAAAACTCTACTTTTGATGTATGCACAATTCGTTTTCTTTTTGAAGAAAATCAAAAAATTTTCTATTTTGATTAATTCAAGTGGTTTTGATTAGTTTTTATGGATCCTTGTATATCCTATAAGTTGTATTTAATCATATCAGAAATATGCTTTTTACAGAATTCATTTTTATAAAGTAAAACTCCGTATCGGTTGAAATGTGCACAAACTAAAACTGCAGTCTGGAATACTGAAAGTCAACCGACCAATGTCTACAATCGACTGTCGGGGTCTTGACTGAAGTATTTTCTTGAAGTCTCGAAATTTCCTACGGGACAGTCGACTGTCCAGATTATACAGTCGACTGTCACTGCTCAGATTTGTGTTTTCTTGATGTATTGGATTTTCATGTGGGACAGTCGACTGATCACTTTACACAGTCGACTGGTCTACGCTGATTTATGTTTTCTTAAAGTTTTGGATTTTACACGGAACAGTCGACTGACCCATTTTTACAGTCGACTGACTCCGCTCTGTTTTGGTGTTTTCTCAAAGTTTTGGATTTTCACTCTAGATAGTCGACCGATGACTTTTTACAGTCGACTGCTACTATTTAGATTTATTTCTTGAAATGCTGGTTTTTTTCGCTCTGGACAGTCGACCAACTCCGGTTTACAGTCGACTGTTACTGATGTTTTCTTGAGTTATCCTAATGTTCTTTAAACGATTGATTCTTTAAAAGTTTTTGGATTTATAACTTACTATTCAAAAGATTATCCTTTCTACAGAACATATGTTTTGAAGATGTTTTATTGTTGGGTTTGGATTCTGGAATTTTATAAAAGATTTGGGTTTTGTTGATTGGAGAAGTTTCTCCATATGATCGTTTTGACAATGGATTTGTGAGTTTTGGTCTTGATGATATCTCTAGGAGTTGAGTGGGAGACCTGTGTACCGGCAGTTGAGATTTGTTGATTTAGACTTGCGGGGTCTTGGGGTTGTTGTTGAGTATTTAAGTCCGGCAGGATACACTAACTCTAGAGATGGGGATTTTTTGTGTTTTAATAATAATCAACTTAAGGATAGACACTAGTGGAGATGTGATGGTACTTGGAAAATGTAAGTATAGACTCATGGTTTTGTTAGTCCAACAGATGTGTTCCAAGACTGTTTGTTGTTCTATCCCGAGAGGACATTTGTATGTTCGCGTGTCGAGGTTCTGGAGGCCTATTCACGGAGAATGCAGGGTGTATTCACGTGTCGAGGGTCGGTAGACCTATTCACGAAATGTAACTGGTGTATCTGCACGTCGAGGGCCTTGCAATCCTATTCGTAGGGCACACGGTTGGGAGGTGATTCTCCGATTTTTGAGCTATCTTACATGATGCTTGCTCGTTGATGGCTGTGGTGCCTATTCGCGGAGTATTTTGGATCTTGTTTTCCATCACCGTAGTATGATTAGTTGCATAACGAGGGGTTTAAACCTATAAAGTGGAGATTGTTAAGGGCTTGCACCGGACCTATGTACTACGGAATGCATAGAATCCGACAAGTATGCATTAGAGAGTTAGCATATAGAGATTGTGTTTTCTTGACTTGGTTTTATGCTTGTGTTTTCCTATTTTCCCTACACTTGACACTTAGTCTAGATTCACTTGATATTTTTATGTATTACTATTTACTATCTTATGTTTCTTAATGTTTTCATGCTTATTGTTATTTCTCATTTCATTTATTCTTGCTGTTAATACATGTTGTTGATGACTTTATGCTCTATGCTCTATTTATGTTGCTTTGGTTTTTTATGTCACTCACACCGTTATGGCTGACCCCTGTAGTTTTGGGAATTAGGGTTATCTCTAGCCTCATGTTTTACAGGTAGGTGCTTATAGCTTGGGATTTGGATGCTTGTGCTAGAATGATGTAATAGAGCTTATGTAAATTGTAAAAGATGTGTTGTAAAGAAAAGTTTGTAATTCAAGGTGTTTCGTATTCCTCTGTGTTTTGTAAAGATTATTGTAATAAAAGTTGAAATAAAAATTATCTGTATTTTTGGCTATGTTTACTATTGCAATTGAAGTTGATGCTGGAAATTGTGCAACGTAGATATCATATTGAAAATTCGGGGCGCTATAGTTCGATCCTGAGAGAGCTTAGATTTTATTTTTAAATGAATTAATCAAAATGATTTTTAGGTGTTGTTTCTTTATTTTATTTTTATTTTTATTTTTATATTGTAATTTGATAAGATTTGTATGAAATATTATTTATCTATATGTTCTTATAATTATTGTCTCCATTCACTATTTTCCTTTATCTTTTTAGTTTGTACTCTTAACAAAATCATAATGTAGAATATTATTTTTGAATTAATTACTCACTTTTCTTCAAACTAAATAGAGGTCACCTCGATCTCTAAATTTAAATTATTTCCTTATTTTGTAATTTGATCTAATTTGTAAGAAATTTTATTCATGAACTTTATTTTATTTAACAATTTGTAATTTATTAAATCAATTTAATTTGGTTTTAATTTACTATTTGATCTTTGTTTTAAAAAAAATACACTAAAAAAACTGGCCCGACCCACGAACCGGCCCGGCCCGACCTGCACCCTTGGGGCAGGGGGCCAGGTCCGGGCCTCACATTTCCCCCCCCCATAGCCCGGCCGGCAAATTGGTGGAGCCCGGCCCGTGTTGGCCTAGGTCCGGGCAAAGCCAGGGCGGTTCCAGCCCAGCCCGGCCCGGGTAGCCCGCATGTCATCCTTATCTCTATACCTCAAAACTCGGACTGCTTATCTCCTCCTCTCTCTCTCAAACCCTCGACTGTTCCTCACCACCTCTCTCTCGAACCATCGAGGCCACCGCACTGCAGCGCCGTCCCTCCACTGCGTCGTCGTTATGCCGTCCCTCCACTGTGTCGTCCCTCTACTGCGCCGTCGCTACGTGGTCGTTCCACCGCGCCGTCCCTCCACTACGCCGTCGTACATCCTAACCAAAAACCATCGATCTCTCCATCTCTGATTTCTCCCCTTTCAAAACCCTAAGGTCATCTCTATATCTCTCTTTCTCTCTTTCCCCATTTCTAAAAGTTTCTGCATCTTTTGTTTTTTAATTTTTTAAAACAAATTTTGAGATATATATATATATTTTATTTGGAGAGTTTCAGATAAGTTGTTATTTTATCTATTAACCACATAAAGTTTTAATTTTGATGCATTTCGCATAATAAAAATCTAACCTTTCTATAATTTCTGTAATGTATTGTAGTGTGATGTGAAAAAAATGAAGCATTCTTGGGGATAATTGCTTGGACTTAGGATTTTAG
Source organism: Hemerocallis citrina (assembly GCA_017893485.1). Lineage (NCBI taxonomy): Eukaryota > Viridiplantae > Streptophyta > Magnoliopsida > Asparagales > Asphodelaceae > Hemerocallis > Hemerocallis citrina. Next base: position 2,205,277 of record JACEHZ010000239.1, on the reverse strand, counting down.
TGTTAATTTTTTTCAAATATTTTTGTTATTTTTTTTTGTTGGTTTGTGTATATGGGTAGGTTTACATTACTGTGGTTTTAAGGAAGGGGTTGCCTCCGAGGGCAAAGGCTACCGTAGATGCTATGAAGGTGTTTGACTTTGACCATAAGATAGATAAGGACAAGCGTATAACAACTATGAGCTTATCGAATAGAATGGGTTTCAACTTCTCATCGAAAAGATACTCGGAAAGGTATGTTGGGAAAGTTTGGATTTTTTTTCGATGAAATACTGTTTATTTTTTAGATAGGATTTTTTATTAAAACTTTTAGATGATACGATATTTTTTATTTGAGAAAGTTTGGATTTTTAGTTGTTTACATTTATGTTTGTTTCGGGTTATTAGATTAAATTGTTTGTTTAAGTGTGTTGTCTATTTTAGGGACGGTGGTGATGCAAAAATTGATGTTTGTTTGTTTTCATGTGTTTCAGGTTTTTAAATTGAGTAAGGGGAAATTGTTGTGTGTGCGGGAGAAGTCGGGGAGCGAGGAATCGAAAAAGGCATGTTAGAAAGTTTGGATTTTATAAAGGAAATAGTGAATTTTTTATTATTATAAGGTTGTTGATTAAGAAAGTTTGAATTTTAAGATGAAATGGTTATTTTTAGTTGAGATAGTTTAAATTTTTAATTGTTAATTGTTAGGGCGTCGCACGCGTTCAAATAACTAGTATAGAATATCCACCATTTCTATCTTCTTGTCCTCTAGCAATTGTAAAGAGTTAATAACTTCATGGAGTTATGTGTCACCACCAAATTGAACGCTTTAACAAAATATGTCTTCTCTTAGAAAAGAAAAGAAAAGAAACAAATCTGCACAGGTCCATCACAAATTTTAAAATCTCTAGTATTATAATGGGAGAAGGCCTTAGTGTCATTTGTCATTCTACCAACATGTGTAATGCACGTACATAACTAATATGAAGGAGGTTTCCGGTTCAAATCCTCCATACGCCAGAGTTTTTATTTTTATTTTTTAAAATTATTGAAACGTGCATCGCACATGTAAATTACTAGTCCCATATAACTACAAATTTCTATTTTAATAGTAAGTCGTATTATTTGCTTCAAAGATTTGATTCATTGAATCAACTTCAAGGATTTCTGATGTTGTTTGTTTTTGGGATGTGGGGGCAACAGGTGTGAGTTCTTGTAATTTGTGTAGTGGAAGATATGGTACTGGCATCGATCCGATCCTAAGCTATAGGACCGGCTCGGGAATAGCAGGTGGGAGGTAGAGGCTAGGTGTGAGGGTCGGACCTAGTAGCTCGGTTCAGATCCAGTAGCGTGGCTCGGATCTAGTAGCTCGGCTCGGTCCTGTGTACTTGCACACTGCCTAGAAACACCAGGAGAAGTTCTCGCGATAGGCCATCCGACGATCTAGTCAGTCACTGAGAAAGAAACAATAGCTAGGGTTTAGGTAGGGAAAAGTTTATTACCTTTGAAAGTAAGGAGGGGCTGGTATTTATAGACATGGGTAAACGGGTCTGAGATCATAACAGGCCGGGTTGGATCCGTTTACCCATGAGCCTGAACTAGTTGAAGCCCAACCTGATGCTAGACCTGATGATCGCAGGAAAGTGGGTTTTGAGGAGATCTGAGGGCCTTAATTGTGCCACTCTCTTTATTCCATATCACAAGCCCCCACTCCTGCAGGGCGGTGTAAAAAAGTTGTGGAGGAGTAGTTTGGCTCTACGGAGAAGAGTGGAAAAGAGTTTTTTGGTAGGTTTTTTAGGTTGGCGCCCAGCCAAGCCGAGTCCTGGTGGCCGAGCATGAGGTGCTTATGCTGAGTGCCGACGTCCAAGCCATGGTGATTCCCCCAGGCATCAAGGCAAGGGGCTCGGCTCGGAGTACCGAGGTTGGGGGACATCGTCGAGATCAGTTCGGGTCATCGAGCCCATGGCGACTTAGCTTTGGGAAAGCTACTCCTGTGCTCGAAATTACTGTCGAGGGTCGAGGCTCAAGGGGTCGGTTCGGAGCGTCGAGCCCATGGTGACTTTAGCTTTGAGGAAGCTACCCCTGTGCTCAAAGTCACTGTCAAGGGTCGAGGCTTAGGGTTCGGTTCAGAGCATCGAGCCCATTGCGACTTTAGCTTTGAGGAAGCCACCCTGTGCTCTAAATCACTGTTGAGGGTCGAGGCTTAGGGGGTCGGTTCGGATCGTCGAGCCCATTGCAACTTTAGCTTTGAGAAAGCTACCCCTGTGCTCAAAATCACTGTCGAGGGTCGAGGCTTAGGGGGTTGGTTCGGAGCATCAAACCCATTGCAACTTTAGCTTTATGGAAGCTACCTCTGTGCTCAAAATCACTATCGAGGGTCGAGGCTTATGGGGTCAGTTCGGAGCATCGAGCCCAGTGCGACTTAGCTTTGAGGAAGCTACCCCTGTGCTCGAGATCACTTCCGAGGGTCGAGGCTTAGGGGGTCAGTTCAGAGCGTCGAGCCCATTGTGACTTAGCTTTGAGGAAGCTATCCTTGTGCTCGAAATCACTGTCGAGGATCGAGGCATAGGGGTCGGTTCGGATCATCGAGCCCATTGCAACTTTAGCATTGAGGAAGATACCCCTATGCTCGAAATCACTGTCGAAGGTCGAGGCTTAGGGGGTCGGTTCAGATCGTCGAGCCCATTGCGACTTTAGCTTTGAGGAAGCTATCCCTGTGCTCGAAATCACTGTCGAAGGTCGAGGTTTAGGGGGTCGGTTCAGAGCATCGAGTCTATTGCGACTTTAGCTTTGAGGAAGCTACCCCTGTGCTCGAAATCACTATCGAGGGTCGAGGCTTAGGGGGTTGGCACGGAGCATCGAGCTCAAGCAACTTAGCTTTGAGAAAGCTACCCCTGTGCTCGAGATCACTTCTAAGCGTCGAGGCTTTGTGGGTCGGCACAGAGCATCGAGCTCAAGCGAATTAGCTTTGAGAAAGCTACCTCTATGATCGAGATCACTTTCGATCATCGAGGCTTAGGTGTTCAGTACACAGCGTTGAGCTCAAGCGACTTAGCTTTGAAAAAGCTACCCCTGTGCTCAAGATTACTTCTGAGCGTCAAGGCTTAGGGGCGCAGAGCGTCGAGCTCAAGCGACTTAGCTTTGAGAAAGCTGTCCCTGTGCGACGCGTGTCCCGCTAACGTCATTTTCACGGAATTCCAGGAGCCGTTTTTAGGGAATTCTAGGAACCATTTTTGCGAGAATCAAGGAGCCATTATTGCGAGAATCGAAGAGTCTCAAGTTCTCTATATATACACCCTAAGCCCTCTCGATCATTTCTCACTTTCGCTCTCTCTCTTTAGATCCCAGAGCTTCTCTCTAGAAGTTTTTCGTTCACCGGTGATTAGCTTTCCGACCACCTTCCGTTCAGATTCCAACCAGGTTAGTATTTTTAATATGTCTAGGGTTCAGTTCGGCTCTTTAGCCACTACCCCCGGTAGTGGCACTCGCACGGATCTGTCGGGTTCTTCTTCTTGGGAAAGGGATGAGAACGTTTATGTTGTGCAACCGCTCTGCACTTGCAAGCCATTTGTGGTGAAAAGCAGCGATTCTGATGAGGAGGAGCATCTTGTCGAGGACATCGATGATGAGGACGAGGAGGTGCAATCCGTCAAAGGATCCAATGTCGAGTGGGGACCGGTCGAGGGGGTGCGTTCCATCGAAGGTGCCAGAGGTGAGGGTGAACAGGCCGAGGGGATGAACTCCTCCTCGAGGGCCTCTGTTCTCGAGCCGCTGGACACTCCGTCGCCTGAGAAGGCTCCCAAGATTCGGAAGAAGAGGATTAAGTGGACCATGCCCAGAGTCCTAACAAGACGATTGCTCCCCGAAAGCTGGAGGTCCCCTTCCTACCGCAGCCTCTATCGATCAGGATGCACCCGGACGACATCGGGGACTTGGTCCGTTACGGGGTATAGCCCTCCTCGCCGAGCCGTGTGAAGATCAAGATGGAATGTACCCCTACTATTTTGAAAGAGGACAAACTTTCGGTGATTCACGCAAGCTACTTCATGGGAGGGAGTTCGAGTTGATGGTCCCCAACACCGGTCTTAGGCCTACCAACCCTCTGGCGCGCTGGTACTGCATCTTCCCCGTGGACGCATTGTAACCCCTGTTTTCCATTTTGTTTATTTTGAGGGTATTTTTCATTTTGGGGTATTTTCTTTTTTCTCTCTGTACTCTCTCTTGTATTTTTCTGGACCGTATATTGAAATTTGTTTCAATATATATTTATTTGTTTCATTTTGAGCTCTTTGTGTTGATTTGTTCGTCTTTATTTTGTTCTTCATCAATTATGGTTCTTTTCTCTTTATTGGATCCTTGTTCTCTTTATTCTGTTCTTGGGTGCTCGTGGTGGATTTGGTTGCTCACCCTATTTTACCAAACCTATTGTTGAACCATAATTGATTAACAAAGCTAAATTAAACCCAATCCTATTTTGAAATCCTATACAATTGATGCCCATTAAACTAATCCTACTACCACTCCTAAATATCCACAACCCACTAACCCAATTATCCACCTCATTTAACTAAACCCTAATCACCTCCATATATACATATATATACATTCACCCCCTCAAAAAACCCTAAACCTAATCTATACTACCCCCACCTCTCTCTCCTCCAGCTGGTTGCACCACCCTCAACCCGCAGCCCCCTCCCGTTGCCCCTTGCGACCTGCACCCGACACCACACCCTGACCAGCCCCCGATCCCGATCACCTTCCACAAAACACCACCTTCACCCTCATCTTCCGTCCCTCTCTCCGAACATCTCCCCGGCATCGTCGTCCAGTCCCAGGCCGCTGCACCCCTTCCTCAACCGTGCTCTCTCTCCCTCTTGTGGTCTCTCTCTCTATTGCTTGAGAGGTACGCACGTGGGATCGTGCGAATTATTCGTGATTTGTGGATTTCTTTTTCGTGGATTTTTTCGTTGCCTGGAAATCCGTTCCGTTATTCTTGGTGTTCGTTTTTGTCTCGGTTAAGGCAAGTAACTTGTACTCCAATTAATTTGTTTGATACAAGTCAAAAATACCACTTATAGTGTAGTTGGGTCTAGACGACTCTTGTTTGTGTTATGTTTGATGGGTTTTGTCTCTATAGTGAAAATTTGACCATAGATGACTCACGATACAATATTGACATGAATTAACTTAGATTTTACCCGTTCTTGATTTTGATCATGTATGTGAGACTTTTGTGAGAATTTGTGATTTGGTTGAGACCCATGTGATATATTTGGTGTGTACATGCTAGATACCCTAAATTATGATGTTTAGAAACTTGGTAGACTCGATTTTATGTTTGGTTGTGTTTTGAACAAGTTTTGTATGATATATGTTGAGTTGTTGTTAAAGGGAAAAATTTGTATTTTGTCGCTGATCTGTTTTGTTTGTTGTTTTGGACTATTTTAAAGTCCGTATCTTAATTCCGGTATAAAACATGAGTTTTAGAGAATTTTGTCTATTTTCAAACCCCTCTGACCTTACTAGATTTCGTTTCTGTATGAGTGAGTTATGACTTTTTTACTACAGAGGTGTCGATCTTTTCTAGATTCTGTTTTTCGATGATTTTGAAGACTAATGATTTTGATGTTGATGCTACATACGTTATTTTCATCCAAAACTTTGTTCAGTATTTCTTTATCTAGTGGGGGAATACCGAAAATTTTGGTGAATTTTATTGATGCATTTTATATATCGTTTCATGCATGTTTACAAAAGTCATACTTGCTGTATTTTGCTCGTTGTCCTGTAAAGAATTGTATTTTCATCCTGATTCTTTTTACTGTATGGAAAATTCTTGTGAAATATGAAAGTTGGTATATTTTATCTATTTTCATATCCCTTTGGCGGATTTGGATTTTGTTTCACGGCTTGGGAGATATTTCAGTTCTCGTACAGCAGTGTTGGGAATTCCAGATTGGCCAAAGTATCGTTTCTTGATGTTTTCTTATTTTTGATGACTGAACAAATTTTACTGGAATATTATGAAACTTTATATTTTAATTATAGACATATCGGGAAATACCCCAGATTTTTCCTGAATTTATTTGAGAGGTTTTGATGCGGTTTTTTGGACTGAGAATTCGTTTTACTGATTTCTGACGGAACTTGTTTTTTTGGATTCAAATCAGTTTTGAGTTATGATTTTGTGAATTACTATATGATTTATTTATATTCGTTGGATTCGGTTGGGAATCTATTTTCCAGATTCTTTGATGGATCCAGATTTTCATTTCTGTAGCGACGAGATTCACTGTTTTAGTACTGCACTGTTTTGCTGTCCTGAATATGAACCTACACTGTTTTGCTCGTTTATGTGATTGTATATCATCTATGCATGTTTATTTGTCTCCCTGAACCTAATACTGATTATACCATGTTAGTTTGACACTATTTCGTACACATTCATGCCTATTTGATGACCATAATAAAAGTAACCAAGCCAGGGTTTCTTAAGGGAAGATCTAGTAGTAGGAAATATGAAAACGTGTACTTGGAAGGGAACTAGTGTTCCGTACTGCTAGTATTACTGTTACTTTTTGCTACTGTTAATGTTACTTTTACTGCTACTGCTACTGTTACTAATACCTGAGTACACTGCCCCATTATGGTCCACTATGAAATCTAAAAGCGAAACTGTTTCTTGTAGCAACCATGTGTTATGTTTTTGGGGCGCATGAAATGCTACCTTGCTAGTAATACACACAAGTAAGAACATAAGACTTATACTGTTAGACTAATATTGTTATACTGTTATCCTGATTCACTGATATACTGAGCTTACTGTTACTGGACACTGTTAGTTGCCATATGACACTGTATTTGACACTTCCATCTGTACTGTTAGTATACCATGCTAGTTGACCTTGTTTTACTGATTCATGCTAGTTATTGCTGTTGATGCATTATTTCGTGTTATTTGTTAGTTTTCTATGTGCTTGTATCCTACATTATAAGTGACCCGTAACTTGCAATTGACGGTACTTGTTTTCTCTTTCCTTCTCCTGCAATTGTTAATTGTGGCTCAGGATGATCAGCTGTCCGACGGTATTGGCGAAATAAGATATTAGTGCCGGATTTCTTGTTTATTAGTATTATTATTATTGTTGATTTGGAACAAAATATTTTTAGTACTTGAATATTTATTTTGTATTTGGGCGATGTGACCCAGAATATTTGACTTGTCCAGATTCTTATTTATTTGAGAATATTGTATTTTATTTCACGTAAATTCTGTTGATTTATTAATTCAGTTATGTATGTGTGGTTGACTCTTTTGCTTCCGACTCTGATTATTTTGTGAGATATTGTAAGGATTCCTGAACAGCTTATGGATGATGAAAAATCATTTGCTGGGCTTTTGTTGCGTATTCGTATTCCGTATTCTTTTTGGGAAGCGGGGCGTGACAGGGCTTTTAATGGTATCAGAGCCCAGGTTTGGCTAATGTATTGGTTGTCTAATATATTAGACAAGCTTGGCTCGAACTAGAATCTGCTCTACATTTCACCAACCATGCATGCATAAATGAATCAAATGTTATCAACATTAATCTGGATATAGTCTTATTCCATTCTTTTTGATCCCTTCTTATTTGATTCCTTTTTGGGTATGAATTCATTATTCTCGTACCCATATTCCTTGATTTTGGTATCATCCTTGTTTGCACTTTTTCTGCCCATGTTCTTTTTTATTCTGGGGCAACCCATTCTTTTGTCCCCTCTCGATTTGTCGCTCGCCATCAGTTGGAGTGTAGCAACATGTCAGAGGCTTGGAACATTGTGACAGGTGGTGGAGTTGTCATATGTTCCCGTGAGTGCAGGAAATGCCTCGTTGTTATTGGAGATGCAGATTTCAAAGCCAACCTGATTATAATTGGAAATTCAGGATTCGACGTTATTCTGGGTATGGATTGGTTGGGTAAAGCCCATGCCATTATTGATTGCCATGCCAAGAAAGTTGTCTTTAGAATTCCAGATCGAGCAGAATTCGAGTTTCATGTCGGGGAGTCTTCCCTTGGCCAAGCAAAGACTGCAGTTGAACAGGTGGATTGTGCGATGGCATTGCACTTAGGCTGTAAGGATGGGCCTCTAGTAGTTCGGGATTTCTTGAATGTCTTTCCAGATGAGTTGCCTGGCTTACCCCCTAATAGGGAATTGGAGTTCAGTATTGATGTTCAGTCTGGAACGACACAGATATCGAAGAGTCCCTACAGGATGGCACCGGTTGAGCAAGCAGAGCTTAAGGTGCAGCTTCAGGAGTTTCTTGATTTGGGTTTCATTAGACCAAGTGTTTCGCCTTCGGGTGCTCCGGTCCTTTTTGTCAACAAGAAGGATGGTAGTCGTCGACTGTGTGTGGATTATCGGGAACTGAACAGTGTCACTGTGAAGAATCAGTATCCGTTGCCCAGGATCGATGATTTATTTGATCAGTTGAATGGAGCTGTTGTTTTTTCGAAGTTGGATCTTCGTTCTGGGTATCACCAAGTCAAGGTGAAGGCTGCTGATATACAGAAGACTACATTCAGGACTAGTTATGAGCACTATGAGTATCTTGTGATGCCGTTCGGGGCCACTAACGCGCCAGCTATATTCATGAGTCTTATGAACCGGGTCTTCTCTCAATTCTTGGATATATTTGTGGTAGTCTTCATTGATGATATTTTGGTGTATTCTCGAAATCGGAAAGATCATGCTGAACATCTTAGAGTGGTTCTGCAGACTTTCAGAGAGAATCAGCTCTATGGGAAACTCAGCAAATGCGAGTTTTGGCTCGACAGGGTTTCTTTCTTGGGGCACATTATTTCTGGCGATGGTCTTTCTGTGGATCCTTCTAAGGTTGAAGCTGTGAAGGATTGGCCTATTCCTAAGTCGGTTTCCAAAGTGCGGAGTTTTCTTGGTTTCACTGGCTATTATCGGAAATTTGGCCAAGATTTTTCGAATATAACAGGACCATTGACTAAACTGACAGGAAAGGATTAGAAGTTTTGTTGGTCTGATGAGTGCAATGAGGCTTTTGTTGAGTTGAAGAACAGATTGACGTTAGTGCCTGTATTGACTATTCCAGATGGTTCAGGCGGATTTGTAATTCACTGTGATGCTTCTGATAAGGGTCTTGGAGCAGTTCTTATGCGGAAGGGCCGTGTTGTTGCGTATGCATCGAGGCAGTTGAGGCCACTGATGTGTCTAATTTTTATAAAAATATTTGTACTCATTTACCGATTAAAATTGCTTGTTTTCGTTTATATTATTTATAATTCATCTTATTTCTATAAGAGTTCAATTAATAAATTATTTTTGAAGAAATGATATTTTTGATGCAAAAAGTGAAGATTTTTGAAAAAAATCAACAAACAAAGCAAAACTATTGATTTATTATTTTTAATGATTTGTTGAATTTTATATTTTACAAATTGACAATATGAGGAACAAAATACAATTTTAATTGTCAATAGGGTGTAAAAAGAATAAACAAATTTAAAAGGATTTTGATAAAGCTAAAATAAAAAATTAGTTATTTTTAAGTTGATCTAATTAATTTAAATTTAAATGTTTATTCTAAATCCTGATTTTTATTTGTAGCACATATTTCAATGAAGAGATAAATCTTAATCCTCTCTATGTCTACAACTCCTATAAAAGCAACACAAAGGCCAACAGAGACTAGAACCACACAGAGATGCCAAAAGAAGAAAAAAAAGGGAAGAAGGGTGGTTGGTGGCTACAGTAGGTGGCTGGATTGGTTTTGAAAAAAAGGGAAGAATGGTGCTCTGAAATACACACGAAAACAGGAGAGAGAGCTAGCGAAGGACTTTTGACCAGCACGAATGGCACGAGCTCCTGAGGCCCTGGTTTCGGCGCTCAGATCGAGAGGCCACGTCATCCTCTTCAGGACGTGCCAGCAACTCTGGCGCTGAGCTGGCTTCGGTTTCAATCTGACGTGATGGCAGGCACGTGTTGGCACTGAGTTCGAGACAGAGAAAGGAGAGAGAAAGAGAACGCTGTTCGGTTTGCAATTTTTATTTTTATAAAACAGCATTTTTGTATCCTCTTTTCTTTCTCTAATTTTTATCATGCAATCCCAAACAATTTTTGTTATTTGCAAATTGATTATGAACTAAATTTATTTTTCTATGGTTTTGATGTAGCCTAGTTTTGAGAACACAATTTTAATTACATATTATTTTTCTATTTTTCCTTGGTTGTGTGTTTAATTTTTATTCTTAATGCGTACAAGTGGTGGATAGACATGTGTATGATTTATTAGATCATGGAGAGACCGAGAGGTAATTTGTGATTTAGAACAATAAAAATTGAACAACATTAATTGAGCGAAATTAGAGATAATTTACCGCAATTAATGTGACTGTTAAGAAATCCACAGAACTTAATGAGTCTTCAATTAATTAAATTTGCATAGAGATGTGACAAACTGTTAGTTGGAAACAAATTACAAAAAATTCACATTCCGCTCCCTCTTAATTAATTTAGTTAGTTTTCTTTAGAATAATTCAATTTAGTTGTTTTATCCTTTATTAATTTCGATCTTCCAAATAGTGATTCATCTAGTGATATCGGTACTCAATAAAATAATTAGTCCCAGTGGGTTCGACAGTCTATTCACTTAACTATACTACTTGTTGCGATTTTGTACACATGCAAATATTCACACCAGCCGCATGAGAAGAACTATCCTACTCATGACTTAGAGTTAGCGGCAGTGATCTTTGCTCTGAAGCTGTGGAGACATTATTTACTTGGAGATCACGTGGAGATCTTTACAGACCACAAAAGTCTCAAGTACGTCTTCACCCAGAAGGAGTTAAACATGAGGCAAAGGCGTTGGTTAGAACTTATGGCCGATTATGACATCAGTTTGCAATACCATCCTGGTAAAGTAAACTTGGTTCCTGATGCTTTGAGTAGGAGACCAGCAGTTATGTTTCTTGCTCAGCAGAGTGATCTCATTGAGCAGATGAGGAGGTTGGATTTGGTGGTTATGTTGCCGAGTTCTGGTCGGAGTTGTCTTGCGCTCCCGATTCAGTCGTCTCTTGTTGATCAGATCAAAGAGGCTCAGGCTGGTGATGCGCAGTTGCAGGATTTTCGAGCTGAGGTTGAGTCGGGTTTCAGAGCGGACATGGTTATTCATGCAGATGGTTTGCTTCGTTTTGGTTCCCAGTTGTGTGTCCCTAAGGGTGAAGTTCGTCAGAGGTTGCTTGAGGAAGCACATCAGTCTTTGTATTCTATCCATCCTGGCGGTACTAAGATGTATCGGGATTTGAAGCTTTATTTCTGGTGGCATGGTATGAAGGGGGCTATTGCTCGGTTTATTTCTCAGTGTTTGGTCTGCCAGTAGGTTAAGGCAGAGCATCAGAGAACCGCTGGACTTCTTCAACCACTTCCTATTCCAGAGTGGAAGTGGGAACATATCACTATGGATTTTGTGACCGCTTTGCCGAGGAGTCCTAAGGATCATAATGCCATTTGGGTGATTGTCGACCGTTTGACGAAGAGTGCTCACTTCATTCCCTTTCATGTCGGCCAGTCTACGGAGAGCCTAGCTGAGAGGTACATGCAAGAGATTGTTAGACTTCATGGGGTTCCAGTCAGTATTGTATCCGATACGGATACGAGATTCAGATCTCAGTTTTGGGAGAGTCTTCAGAATAGTTTGGGGAGTAAATTGAAGTACACTACAACTTTTCATCTCCAGACTGATGGACAGTCAGAGCGGACTATTCAGATTCTTGAGGACATGTTGAGGTCCTGTATGCTTCAGTTTGGTGGATCTTGGGAGGATCATTTGCATCTCGTAGAGTTCTCGTACAATAACAGCTTTCAAGCCAGTATTAAAGCTGCTCCGTTCGAGGCACTCTATGGCGGAAGTGCAGATCACCAGTATGCTGGGATGACATTGATGAGAGAAGGTTGTTGGGTCCGGAGTTGATCACCAGGACAGTTGATGCAGTGGTCCAGATCAGGAAGCATTTGTAGGCAGCTCAGGACAGGTAGAAGCGATGGGCTGATGTCCATCAGAGGGCTTTGGAGTTTGTTTTTGGTGACCATGTTTTCCTTAAGGTATCGCCGTGGCACGGTGTCATTCGGTTCGGTGGTGGGGGCAAGCTTAGCCCTAGGTTTATTAGACCGTTTGAGATTTTGGAGCGAGTAGGCAGGGTGCCCTATCGTCTTGCTTTGCTGCCAGCGTTATCAAGGGTGCACGATATTTTCCATGTCTCACAACTCAGGAGATATATCCGTGATGAGAGCCACCTGATCGACTACTCTGAGTTGACCGTTCGGCCGGATTTGACTTGTGAGATTCCGCCAGTTGCTATTGTGGATCGGCGGGAGAAAGTGCTTAAGAACAAGGTCATTAAGTTGGTTCGGGTTGCTTGGAATCCTCACTCGCCTGGTGAGCCGACTTGGGAGCTAGATGAGGAGATTCAGTAGAAGTTTCCTCATTTGTTTGAGTAGTTTTGTTTTGTTCTTTTGGTTGTTTTGGGGTTACCCTATGTATCTTCTTTTTGAATTTTGAGGACGAAATTCTTTTTGTTAGGTGGGTAGAATTGTAACCCTGTTTTCCATTTTGTGTATTTTGAGGGTATTTTTCATTTTGGGGTATTTTCTTTTTTCTCTCTGTACTCTCTCTTGTATTTTTCTGGACCGTATATTGGAATTTGTTTCAATATATATTTATTTGTTTCATTTTGAGCTCTTTGTGTTGATTTGTTCGTCTTTATTTTGTTCTTTGTCAATTATGGTTCTTTTCTCTTTATTGGATCCTTGTTCTCTTTATTCTGTTCTTGGGTGCTCGTTGTGGATTTGGTTGCTCACCCTATTTTCTCAAACCTATTGTTGAACCCTAATTGATTACCAAAGCTAAATTAAACTCTATCCTATTTTAAAATCATATACAGTGGGCGCCCATTAAACTAATCCTACTACCACTTTTAAATACCCACAACCCACTAACCCAATTATCCACCTCATTTAACTAAACCCTAATCACCTCCATATATATATATATATATATATATATATATATACACATTCACCCCCTCACAAAACCCTAACACTAATCTATACTACCCGACCTCCCCCCACCTCTCTCTCCTCCTGCTAGTTGCGCCGCCCTCAACCCGCTGCCCCCTCCCGTCGCCCCTTGTGACCTACACCCGACACCACACCCCGACCAACCCCCGATCCTGATCACCTTCCACAAAACACCACCTTCACCCTCATCTTCCGTCCCTCTCTCCGATCATCTCCCCGGCGCCGTCATCCAGCCCCAGGCCGCTACACCCCTTCCTCAACCGTGCTCTCTCTCCTTCTTGTGGTCTCTCTTTCTCTATTGCTTGAGAGGTTCACACTTGGGATCGTGCGAATTGTTCGTGATTTGTGGATTTCTTTTTCATGGATTTTGTTCGTTGCCCAGAAATCCGTTCCCGTTATTCTTGGTGTGCATTTTCGTCTCGGTTAAGACAAGTAACTTGTACTCCAATTTATTTGTTTGATACAAGTCAAAAATACCATCTATCGTGTAGTTGGGTCTAGTGACGACTCTTGTTTGTGTTATGTTTGATGGGTTTTGTCTCTATAGTGAAAATTTGACCATAGATGACTCACGACACAATATTGACTTGAATTAACTTAGGTTTTACCCGTTCTAGATTTTGATCATGTATGTGAGACTTTTGTGAGAATTCGTGATTTGGTTGAGACCCATGTGATATATTTGGTGTGGACATGCTAGATACCCTAAATTATGATGTTTAGATACTTGGTAGACTCGATTTCATGTTTGGTTGTGTTTTGAACAAGTTTTGTATGATATACGTTGAGTTGTTGTTAATGGGAAAAATTTGTATTTTGTCCCTGATCTGTTTTGTTTGCTGTTTTGGACTATTTTAAAGTCAGTATCTTAATTCCGGTATAAAACATGAATTTTAGAGAATTTCGTCTATTTTCAAACCCCTCTAACCTTACTGGATTTCATTTTCGTATGAATGAGTTATGACTGTTTTACTATAGAGGTGTCGAACTTTTCCAGATTCTATTTTTCGATGATTTTGATGACTAATGATTTTGATGCTGATGCTACATATATTACTTTGTTCCAAAACTTTGGTCAGTATTTCTTTATCTAATGGGGGACTACCGAAAATTTTGGTGAATTTTATTGATGCGTTTTATATGTCGTTTCATGCATGTTTACAAAAGTCATACTTGCTTTATTTTGCTCGTTGTCCTGTAAAGAATTGTGTTTTCATCGTGATTCCTTTTACTGTATGGAAAATTCTTGTGAAATATGAAAGTTGGTATATTTTATCTATTTTCATATCCCTTTGGCGGATTTGGATTTCGTTTCACGGCTTGCGAGATATTTCAGTTCTTGTACAGCAGTGTTGGGAATTCCAGATTGGCCAAAGTATCGTTTCTTGATGTTTTCTTATTTTTGATGACTGAACTAATTTTACTGGAATATTATGAAACTTTATATTTTAATTTTAGACATATAGGGGAATACCCAAAAAAATTTCTGAATTTATTTGAGAGGTTTTGATGCGGTTTTTCGGACTGAGAATTCGTTTTACTGATTTCTGACCGAACATGTTTTTTTGGATTCAAATCAGTTTTGAGTTATGATTTTGTGAATTACTATGTGACTTATTTATATTCGCTGGATTCAATTGGGAGTCTATTTTTAAGATTCTTCAACGGATCCAGATTTACATTTCTGTAACAACGAGATTCACTATTTTAGTACTGCACTGTCTTGCTGTCCTGAATATGAACCTACACTATTTTGCTCGTTTATGTGACTGTATATCATCCATGCATGTTTTTTTTTTCCCTGAACCTAATACTGATTATACCATGTTAGTTTGACACTATTTCGTACACATTCATGCCTGTTCGATGACCATAATAAAAGTAACCAAGCTGGGGTTTCTTAAGGGAAGATCTAGTAGTGGAAAATATGGAAATGTGTTCTTGGAAGGGAACTAGTGTTCCGTACTGCTACTGTTACTGTTACTTTTCTCTACTGTTACTATTACTTTTACTGCTACTGTTACTGATACCTGAGTACACTGCCCCATTATGGTCCATTATGAAATCTAAAAGTGAAATTGTTTGTTGTAGCAACCATGCGTTATGTTTTTAGGGCGCATGAAGTGCTACCTAGCTAGTAATACATTCAAGACTGTATGAACATAAGACTGATACTGTTAGACTGATACTATTAGACTGATACTGTTATACTGTTATCCTGATTCACTGATAGTTACTGAGCTTACTGTTACTGAACACAGTTAGTTGCCATATGACACTGTATTTCCCACATCCATCTGTACTGTTAGTATACCATGCTAGTTGACCTTGTTTTACTGATTCATGCTAGTTATTGCTGTTGATGCATTATTCCGTGCTATTTGTTAGTTTTCCATGTGCTTGTATCCTACATTATAAGTGGCTCGTAACTTGCAATGGACGGGTACTTGTTTTCTCTTTCCTTCTCCTGCAATTGTTAATTGCAGATCAGGATGGTTAGCTGCCCGACGGTATTGGCGAAATGAGATATTAGTGTTGGATTTCTTGTTTATTAGTCTTATTATTATTGTTGCTTTGGAACAATGTATTTTGAGTACTTGAATATTTATTTTGTATTTGGGCGATGTGACCCAGGATATTTGACTTGTCAGATTCTGATTTATTTGAGAATATTGTATTTTGTTTCAAGTATATTCTGTTGGTTTATTAATTCAGTTATGCATGTGTGGTTGACTCTTTTGCTTCCGACTCTGATTATTTTGTGAGATATTGTAAGGATTTCTGAACAGCTTATGGATGACGAAAAATCATTCGTTGGTCTTTTGTTGCGTATCTGTATTCCGTATTCTTTTTGGGAAGCATTCTCCTCGGGACTGAGGCTGCCCATCCACCCCTTCATTCATGAAGTACTGAATTGGGCCTCGTTATGTCCGATGCAGTATGGTCCGAACTCGTGGAAGCAGATGGTGAGCTTCGTCTTGTTGTGCGAGGAGAGGAGGGTACCACTAAGGCTAAACATCTTCTGAGCCATGTTGGGCTTTAGCTCGTGAGGAGAATTTGAGGGAATCTATTACGTGTCGCCTCGGAGCGGGGGCAAGGTCGTGCATGGCCACTGATGTGAATATTTGCAAGTGTACAAAATCGCAATAAGTAATATAGTAAGTGAATAGAGTGTCGAACCCACAGGGACTAGATATTTTATTGAGTAATGATATCACTAGATTAATCACTATTTGGAAGATCAAAATTTATGATGGATAAAATAACTAAATTAAATTAATCTAATTAAAGCTAACTAAATTTGTGAAGAGAGAGAGGGCTGTGAAACTATGAAGTTTTTGTCCTTTGTTAAGGGTAAAATTAGTTCTAGGGCTCTTGGTTCACCTCGTTTATCACACACACAAATTATAACTCCTTATGAATAAAAATATTATCTTTCCAAGTTGTAGACCAAAATCCTAAAAATATTAACCACTCTGTCCACATAGTCTAAAAATTATTCTCAACTAACTATTTGCCTATCCATCAAATTATTAATTGAAAATTTGGATTTCTTAACGGTCACGTCCTCCAATAACGGTATTTAATTTTTATTAATCACAAATCACCTGTTCGGTTTCTTCATGATTTAAAAGATCATACAAATGTCTATCCACCATTTTGTACGCATAAATAATAAAAATCAAAACACAACCAGGAAAAATAAAATAATAATAAGGAATTAAAATTTGTGTTCTACAAAACTAGGCTACATCTTAGCCTCTAGAACAATAAATTCAGTTCATATTTGTTTGGGATTACATCTAAAAATTGGAGAAGAAGAGATACAAAAAGAAATACAAAATTTAATGCAAACCAGTTCCTTTCTCTCTCTTTCTGTCTCAAAAACTGAACCCAAAAAGTCGCCTCTGCACACCTTGGGACACGCACTGGTCAGAGACAGCAGCAGAGGACCTGTCACGTCTCTACCGTCTCGTCGGGTTCTGAGTCGCCTGTCAGCCGACAGGTGCTGTTTCTCTGGGTGTCGTCGTGTCAGAAGGAGAATGAGCAGCCACGTGCGAGCAGTCACGTCACGCCTGTCACTATCGCCACATCACCGCACAGCAGCTTTGCGCTGTCAGGTCGCGCCTGCTGTCGTCTAGGTCCCACACGCTACTTCTCTCTGTCTTCTCTCTTCGTTTACCGTGTGCTGAGTCTTTCTCTCTTACTTTTTATTTATTTATTAATTTCTTTTTTTTTTATTCAGCCGTCATCTCTCCCCCCTTCTCTCTCCATCTCTTCATGTATTTATAGAGAACGGGAATAGGAGTTAGGGTTTGCATTTTTTTTGCCGAAAAATCCTTCTTTTATTTATTTTCTTCCTTATTTGATCTGAAATTTATTTCTTTCTCTTTTCTCATTTTCTTTCCTTTTCTTTCAACCACGTGCTTCTGCATACACAAAATAAGACCAAAATTTAGGATTTAAAAATAAAATAAAATTAATTAGTTCAAAATTAATTAAACTAACTCAAAATCATAATACCTCATTAAAATCCTTCTAAAATTATTTCGCATTTTTAACTCAACAAAACAATAATAATTAATAAATCCATTATTTTATTTTGTTTGTTGATTTTTTTCCACAAATCTTTACTTTTTGCATCAAAAATATTATTTCTTCAAAAATAATTAATTAAATGAAATCTTATAGAAATAAGATGAATTATAGACAATATCAACAAAAACAAGCAATTTTAATTGGTAAATGAGTACAAATATTTGTATATAAATTAGACACATCAGCCACCTTGACTCGGTAAAGGAATGGGAAAAAAGTACTTCTTCATCAGGAGCGAGGAGCCCTGGGAAATTCTGACAAGGTGGAACTTCTATAAGCCTAACTTCAAGGGCCCCAAAAAGGGATATCTTTCGGCCGAGGAGTGGGCCTTTGTAGAGCGTATTCGCAAGAGTAACAGCATAAGTTGGTCGAAGGTGACAGGGAGTCACATGGCCGTCGTCGGACTGAGCCCCGCTCCGTCTCGTATGTCTTTTGTTTGTTTTTCCTTTTGTAATTTCCTTTTGTGCTCATCACTTTTTAATGAATCTTCGTGCAGAGATGGACGCAGAATCGATCAAGGAGAGGAGGCTTGCCATGAAGAAGCAGAAGGCGGAGCAAGCCGACCCGGGGAAGCAAGCGGGGGGCTTTTCGCACGCACGACCCGAGGGTCAGTTGGAGCCAAGGGCCAAGAAGTGAGGTCCAATCAGACTCGCGAGACCTTGGTCGTTCTGAGCTCCAGCGCCCTGAAGGTGACTGAGGTCGTGCAGGGGGGTGTTCCCCCTCTTCGTACCGATGCCCAGGCCAAGGTCGGGGAAGAGGGGATTTGGCCATGGGCCCCTGACTGGGCCATCCGAAGGCGGGATACCTTGACGGAGGGTCCCATTGCCTTCGAATTCATGGACAAGATGGCCACACCTCATGATCGGCAGAGTATGAGTGCTGACACCTTTGAGTTGGCCTACATAAGGTGGGCTCAGGCGAGCGTGTAGGTAAGTTTTGTGGGTGATACCATGTATTTCTGTTTCCACTTCGTTTACTAACTGTTTAACCTCGGCTGTAGGCTTGTCTTTCTGGCACTCAGGTGATGAGGCTCCACAACCAGGAGCTAATGTATGAAAGAAACCAAGTGAACCGCTTCAAGCGCGAGATGATGGACCTGAAGCTGGCCTTGGACATTTCTCAGAAGAGAGAGCAGGCCCTGAAGGCCGACCTGGCCTCGATGACTGATGAGGGGCTACAGAAGGAGGCCGCGATGAAGAAGGCATTTGAGGTGGAACGAGGGATGCTCACCTTGAAGGCCCAAGACATGGTCATCGAGGCCCAGAACGAGGTTTATGATCGGGCACTGAGCCATGTCAAACACTTCTACCCAACCTTGGATTTAGCAGGCTTTGACTACGACATGGGGATCCCCAAGCTGCCAAAGACCCCTGGGGGCGACGCTCAAGTCGAAGGGTGAGCCAATCATCGATTCGGTTGTCAACCCTGTCATCGCTGCCGATGCCGATGGAGAGGTTGGAAAAAGTAGTAGTCATTTTTTCTTTTTCTTTTACCTTTTTCCCTGAAATTGTATTTGCAGAAGGCGGACTAGCCACCGCAATATTTTGTAAAGCCTTCTAATTTATAACAAGGAGTTTTTGTTCGGCCAAGTGTGTTGATCTCGACTTTTGCTTTGATTTTGGGATTATCTTCTTTGCCTGTCCGACCCTTCTGACTTGTATTATTTTTTAGATTAAAAGTTAGGAACTATTGGCCTCAGAATGATTTTTTGTTTCAATTCTGTCAGATGTTGGCCTCCCACCTTGATTCGAATCCTCGACGATCCGAGGTGACATGGCTTCGGAGCAAGATCAAGGTATTGGAGTCCAGCCTTGATCGATATCGGAAGGAAGCTCGTGATTACGATGCAATTTTCTACTACTTTCGAAACAAGTCGAAGGAGCTGAATGTGGAGGCGGCTCAATTGAAGAAGGCGATAGTCGACCGTGACCTGGGAGGTGTTGGCCTTGGGTTTTTCTTGTCAAGTGCCTCGGTTCAGTGGTCTACTTCAAAGTCGCTCCTTCACGAGGTTATTGTGGAGAAAGAGATCGAGATTCAACATTACAAGATGTTGTTGGGGCTGTCGGGAGCCAGATCGGTATCTTTGGGGGGTAGGCGCCCCTCGGGCCGCGAGCCGTCTCCAATTCGGCAGTTGGAATATGTGAGGTCGGGCGATGCTCAAAGCTCGGTGGCCGGTGTATCCACTCTGGCTACTCCTAAGGATTCTGGTGGCCAGGCCGGGGAGCCAAGCCGCTCGGTAGGGTTTGAATTGGCCTGTGTTTGCCTGGAGGGGCTTTGAGGAGAGTTTAGGCTAAGGTGATAATTGTTTGTAATAACTTTATTTTACCGTGGCCTCTCCAGGCATTTCTCAATAAAAACGACTCTTCCGATTCCATTTTTTTGGCGGAGATAGCATCGATCTCGAATGCCTTAGCTTGAGAAAGCCACCCTTATGATCGAGATTTCTGCGGGGCGTCGAGGCTTGAGGGTCGGTACAGAGCATCGAGCTCAGGTTCCTTAGCTTGAGAAAGCTACCTTTGTGCTAGAGATTGCCGCGGGGCGTCGAGGCTTGAGGGTCGGCATAGAGCGTCGAGCTCATGTGCCTTAGCTTGAGAAAGCTTCCCTTGTGCCCGAGATTACTGCGGGGAGTCGAGGCTTAAGGGTCAGTACAGAGCATCGAGCTCAGGTGCCTTAGCTTGAGAAGTTACCCTTGTGCTCGAGATTGCCGCGGGGCGTCGAGGCATGAGGGTCGGTACATAGCGTCGAGCTTAAGTACCTTAGCTTGAGAAAGCTACCCTTGTGCTCGAGATTGCTGTGGGGTGTCGAGGCTTGAGGGTCGGCACAGAGCATCGAGCTCAGGTGCTTTAGCTTGGGAAAGCTACCCTTGTGTTCGAGTTTGCCGCAGGGCGTCGAGGCTTGAGGGTCGGCACAGAGCGTCGAGCTCAGGTGCCTTAGCTTGAGAAAGCTACCATTGTCATTGTGTTTGAGTTCACCATGGGCATTGAGGCTTGAGGGTCGGCACAGAGCGTCGAGCTCAGGTGCCTTAGCTTGAGAAAGCTACCCTTGTGCTTGAGATTTCTGTGGGGGCATCGAGGCTTGAGGGTCGGCACAGAGAGTCGAGCTCGGGTTTACATAGAGAATTTGAAATGAAAACATGAAAGAAATAGGGTCATTTACTTCATTCTTTTTTATACAAAAAGGGGTGTCACGTAATGCCGATTACAAGAGGTCGGTTACATAAGGTCAGGTACAGAAAATGGACTAGTCCTCTCCTTCGAGGAACTTGATGAGCTGCTCCGCATTCCACGGCTTCTACATTATTCTGCCCTCTAGGTCTGCAAGTCGGTACGTGCCGGGGCATACCACTTTGGAGACCTTATATGGCCCCTCCTAGTTGGGGGCCAACTTTCTCTTTTGCCCGGGATGGGACACCGATAGTTTCTTAAGCATGAGGTCGCTCAGCTTGATGTTGGTGGGGCATACCTTCTTGTTGTAATATATCTTTATGCGTTGCTGGTATATGCTTCTTCTGACATCGAATTTTTTCCTGACCTCGTCGATTAGATCCAAGTTGGCTCTGAGGTCCGTTGAGCTGTTCTCCTCGTCGAAGGCCATGATCCTGGGCGAAGGAAGGCTGATCTCTAAGGGGATAACCACCTCTGTGCCTTAGGTTAGGTTGAATAGTGACTCACCCGTGGGGATTATCCGGTGCACCCAGAGTACACTCAGCAACTCGTCGACCCATAGCCCCTTGGGTGAATTATCCAATCACTTCGTAAGGCCATCAAGGATTTGGCAGTTCTCGGTTTTGGCCTCTCCGTTTGACTGAGGATGACATATGGATGAGAAGCGCTGCTGGAAACCGAAGTCTTTGCAGAACTTTCGAAAGTTCTTGCCTGCAAATTGGGTCCCGTTGTCTGTGATGAGTACCTGCAGGATCCCGAACCGGCAGATTATGTACTTCAAGAAAAATTTCTAAGTTTGGTGCTCTGTGATCGTGGCCAGGGGTTCTACCGAGATCTATTTAGTGAATTAGTCGATGGCCACCACCAGGAACATCCTTTGGCCCGTCGCTTTCAGAAAAGGGTCGACCAAGTCCATCCCCTACATAGAAAAGGGGGTCAGACTAACCAGGGAGCGGAGGTTGGCTTGTGGAAGCCTTTTCACTGAGGAGAATCTTTGGCAAGGGCCGCACCTTTTGACGAGGTCTTGGGTGTCTTGTAACATTGTCGACCAGTAGTACCCATGGTTTAGGACTTTTCTGGCGAGCAACCTGCTCCCCATGTAATATCCCCTGACCCCTTCATGCAGTTCTTTTAGAGCGTACTTGGCCTCGTCAGGGGCTAGGCAGCGGAGGTAGGGCCTTCCGTTCGTAGTTGTGTACGATCGCTTAAAGAGGGTCTCATTGATTATGATGAACCTTTGGCCCGATCTTGAGGAAGCTTGCCCTCTGCCAAGAACTTAGTGATGGGAGTCATCCAGTCCTCTGGTGGGGGTTCGGTGGTGAGGCAGAGGGCTTCGAGGAGGTCGATGCTGGGCTTCAAGAGGACTTCGATCAGGACGGTGTGGTCGAGGCCCTTGAAGGATGAGGAGGTGAGTTTTGATAAGGAATCAGCCTGGGCATTTTGCTCCCTGGGGATCCGTTCCACCGAGGAGAAAATGAAGGACGTTAAGAGCTTCTAGAATATTGCCAGTATCGGACCATCCGAGCGTCACGAGCCTCGTACTCCTAGGTGATATGGTTGACCACGAGCTGGGAGTCGCTAAAGGCCCTGAATTGTCTGGCCCCCGTCTTGTACGCCAGGGTGAGACCTGCGATCATAGCCTCATATTCCGCCTCGTTGTTAGAGGCTGGGAAGTTCAGGCAAAGAGAATACTGGAGGATGAAGTTGTCGGAGCCTTTGAGGATGAAGCCCGCACTGCTTCCCACCTTGCAAGACGAGCCGTCGACATAAATTTTACAGATCAGATCTGCCTCCTGAGTGTCAGATGGCTCGGAGATAGTGCACTCCATGATAAATTCGGCGAGGGCCTGCCCCTTAATGGCTGTCATGGGCTGGTAACTGACGTCGTACTGGCTCAGTTCGATTGACCACTTGACTAAGCGGCCGAAACTTTCGGGCTTATGGGGGACGGCCTTGAGAGGCTAGTCTGTGAGAACCTGAATATAGTGGGCTTGGAAGTAAGGACGGAGCTTTCGCGCGGCCATTACCAGTGCGTCTGCCACCTTTTCCATCTTTGCGTATCGTATCTCAGCCGAGAGCAAGACTTTGCTTACGTAGTAGAGAGGCTTCTTAACACCATCTTCTTCTCAGACTAGCACGCCACTGAGCGCATTTTCCGAGGCTGAGAGATACAGTAGAAGGGGTTCACCTAGTTTGGGTTTGCTCAGAAGTGGGAGGGGGGGTGGCGAGGTAGGACTTCAACTAGTCGAAGGCCTGTTGCTGGGGGTCACCCCATTCGAAGCCTTTTGCCCCTCACAGGGCCTTGAAGAAGGGGATGGACTTCTTTTCAGATTTGTAGAGGAAGCGGTCGATGGCCGCGAGTCTTCCCATGAGCCGCTGAACCTCCTTAATGTTTTTGGGAGGGGCCATATCGATTATTGCCTGGATCTTCTCGGGATTGGCCTCTATGCCGCGCTGGCTAACGACGAACCCAAGAAATTTTTCCAAGGAGACGCCGAAGGCACACTTGGCGGGATTGAGTCTCATGTTGTGGGACTGAAGGATGCCAAAATCTTTCTCGAGGTCGGCGACATGATCCTGCCTCGTCGGCTCTTGACGCACATGTCGTCGATGTATACCTCTATGTTATGCAGTGGCGGAGACAGGTGCAACCCTGGGGGGGACAAATGGGACCCCAGAATATTTGCAAAACCCCCCTTCTATGTACCTAATTTTCTAATTTGCCCCCCAATTAAATAATTTTTGGGACCCCAAACATAATCTATCCAACTAATCCAAGCCTAGCTGCCCAAGTCCAAAAGCCCAACTGCCCAAATACAAAACACAATCAGCACCCATTTACCTCTCTTACATTTTACCTATTTATCAATCAGTTAACCACTTACCTCATCCTCACACTCCTCTCATTATCTTTGGATTTGCACACAGCCAGAGCCAACGACGCCGGCAGCGGTCGACCTCCCCAGTCCCCAACAACTGAGATCAAGTAAAAAACCAGTCTTTCTCAATAAAGATCATTTCTTGCTTTAATTTTAGTCTTTTAAATTCTAGACTTCTAGTTATTGTCTTATTGATTTTGGATTTTTTTTGTGTTTAGGGTTCCCGGTTCCATCTATTAAGGCAACCGAAGCTCTCAAGCTTTCTGATTCTCTTTCATTTCATTCTCTCAACCCAGAATTAGGTAACCTTCTAAATTCTCCTTTTTTTTTGTAGAATTGGGTCATCAATTTATAATTGAGAACTTTATTGAACATTTGAACTATGAATTTTAGGTTTGTCGGGTACTTTTTTTTGTTGGGTAATTCAGTTTTGTTTGGTTTGTTTGGTGAGTGAATTAGGGCTTAATTTGGTTTTGTTGGGTAATTTTTTTGGTAGGAAACCGTATAATAAATTCCACTTATTTTTCAATTCTTCTTGAAGGGTTTCACTTCAACCATCAGTTCTTGATTCGGTTATAGGTAGGCCTATTAGGCTATTACAAGATATAAATGAGGGGTTTCACTTCAACCATCTTCAGAATTGGGTCGACTTGAATGTACCAATTAAACCATTGTTTATTTGTTTAAGACCATTTGTAGACTTGTCAACAACCATTTATTTCATATCTTTGATACATATGCCTCAAAGTCAAGGTTAAATTATTTGTGAACACTAAGCATGCAGTTTTGTATTGTTGTGTGATTGAATTGGAAATATAGTACCAAAACAATTGGGTTATATGTTGTGAATTGTGGTTGAATTTTTTGTGTAATTGTGGATTAATAATATTGTATTGTTATACTTTGTAGATAGTATGAGCAAACCAAAAAGAAATCTCGATTTCTTTTTCGGGAAAAGAGATAGAGCCGTTAGTATTAGTGCATCATCTCTTACTTCAATTTTCGACGAAGTACCACTAATTGTTGAAGAAGAGGTGCCCCCTATTGGTGAAGAGGTATTGTTAGATGTTGAACACGTACCATGTGCAAATGAGGATTAACAATTTAGTGCCGGTAACGTTAATCCCTCAAGCTCCAAGCATCTAAGGTTAATTGATCCTGAAAAGATGGATGCATCTTCTTTAGTACGTGATCCAGGATTATGTCCAAGCATATGGGAAATTCCACCTAACAAAAGGGACGAAATTGGACGGGCTTATATAGATGCCGGACCGTATCAACCCAAGCTTTCACATTATAAGCCTTCAGGTCCAGAGAATCGTCGGCGATTTCGATCATCTTGGTATGAAAATCATCGAAGTTGGTTGGAGTATTCAGTAGAAAAGAATGTTGCATTCTGTCTTCCATGTTATCTTTTTTCAAAGAAGCCAACCGGGTGATTCGGAGAGGATGCATTTACTACGAAGGGAGTTGATAACTGGAAAAAATTGGGAATCAAAGATAAATGTAAGTTGTTATTACATGAAGGAAAAGTTCCAAATTCGCCTCATAAAATGGCAGTGAAGAAATGTGAGGATTTGATGCATTATTCTGGACATATTGATAATTTGATTGATAAAAAGACAGAGAAGCAGAAGAGTGATAGTCATTTACACCTCATAGCCACCATAGATTGTGTAAGGTTTTTGCTTTATCAAGCTCAACCTTTTAGAGGCCATGATGAAAGTGAGGACTCCGACAACCGTGAAAATTTCATTGAATTGTTAACACTTTTATCACATTATAATCATGATGTAGCTCAAGTTGTGTTAGAGAATGCCCCAAAAAATCAGAAGTATACATCTCCAACAATTCAAAAAGATATTATACATATCTTTGCCAACAAGGTTCGGAATGCAATACTTGAAAAAAGTTGGGAATGCTAAGTTTTGCATCATTGTTGATGAAGCCCGGGATGAGTCAAAAAGGGAGCAAATGGCTATCATATTAAGGTTTGTTGATAAAATGGGATGTATAAGAGAGCGTTTCTTTGCAATCGTGCATGTCAAGGACACACGCGCATCAACTCTCAAAGATAGTATATGTGATGTGCTCACTCATAATAACCTCCAAGTTGAAAACATACGAGGTCAAGGCTATGATGGAGCAAGTAATATGCGTGGGGTGTGGAATGGACTTCAAGCTCAAATTTGTAGAGAATGTCCTTATGCATATTATGTGCATTGCTTTGCTCACAGATTGCAGTTAGCCTTAGTTACAGCATCGAGGGAGGTACATGCTGTACATGAATTCTTTGGGCAGATGACTTATATTATTAATGTTGTTGTAGGCTCTACGAAACGTCACGATGAGTTGCGAGATGCTCAAACTATTGAACTTGAAAAGCTGGTTGCTGCTAATGAAATTCAGACAGGAAGAGGAAAAAAACAAATTGGTACATTACTAAGGGCTGGAGATACTCGATGGAGTTCTCATAATCGGTGTATTTGTAGCTTGATCAAAATGTACAATGCCTCGTTGATTGTTCTCTTGAATATGAAAAATAAAGGGAGAGATTATGAAGTGCGTGGTGATGCGGCAGTGGCTATGAAGATGATGGGAACGTTTGAGTTTATTCTTTGCTTGCATCTAATGGAAGAAATTATGGGAATAAAAAATATTCTTTCTCAAGCCTTACAACTACAAACTCAAGACATCCTAAATGCTGTAGATTTGGTTACTACATGCAAATCACTTCTTCAGAAAATGAGAGATGTTGGTTGGGAACCTTTACTAGCCGAAGTTCTATCGTTTTGTGAACGGAATAATATAGATATTCCCGATTTATCCAATCTTTGATCTAATGGGCGAGGTCTCCCCCATAGAAGAAATCAAAATTCTATCACATTGGAGCATCATTTGAGGATTGATTTGTTTATAGTTTCAGTCGACTTCCAATTGCGAGAATTGAGTAGCAAGTTTTCTGATTCTTCTTTAGAGATCCTTGTCCTTAGCTCAGCATTAAATCCAAGGGATGGGTTTAAGTCATTTGAAGTTAACAAGGTATGCATGTTGGCGGATAAGTTTTATCCCGAAGATTTCAGTGAACAAGAGAGGGTGCAATTAAGATTGCAATTGGAGTATTATGGTCTTGATGTCATAAAGCATCCAGAATTCTTGAATTTGTCTTCAACCCCTGATTTATGTCATAAATTATATATGACAAAAAAATTAGTTAACTATCATCTCATTGATAGGTTGATCCATTTGGTGCTAACTTTACCAGTTTCTACAACAACTACTGAACGAGCCTTTTCGGCTATAAAACTTGTGAAGACGAAACTCCGCAATAGAATGAAAGATGATTATTTAGCTGATAGACTCATTGTTTACATTGAAAAAAATATTTGTCGTAATTTTACTAGTGAGATGATCATGTCAGAGTTTTATTCTATGAAACCTCGACGGTAGGGATAAATTTGTTGATTGTAATTTTTGAAAACTTGGGTCATATTATTGACATATTTTGTCGTTTGGTTATAAATTTATGGGTTTTATGAATATATGTGATCCAATTATTTTGGAATTTTTTTGACAACAATGATGATGAATGCCAAAAAAAATGGGACCCCCTATTTTGAATAGTCTGGCTCTGCCACTGATGTTATGACCGATCTGATCTTTAAAAACTCGGTTGACAAGTCTTTGGTGGGTGGCACCGGCGTTCTTGAGCCCGAAGGGCATAACCCGGTAATAGTAGAGACCTTGGTCGGTAACGAAGGACGTTTTGGCGATGTCCGGAGGGAACATCCGGATCTGATTATAGCTTGAAAAGGCATCCATGAAGTTCAGGAGCTCCTGACCCGACGTTGCGTTGATCAGAGCGTCGATGCTCGAGAGGGGGAAAAGATCTTTGAGGCACACCCTGTTGATGTCCGTAAATTCTATGCAGATCCTCCAGCTCCCGCTGGCCTTCTTCACCATTACGATGTTAGCCAACTGCTTGGGGTAGCTGACCTCTTGAATGAACCACGCAGAAAATAGTTTGTGCACCTCCACTTTCACTGCTTGTTGCCTCTCCGGGGCAAACTTGTGGCATTTCTGCTGGATCGGCTTGGAGCCCGTGGTGATGCTTAGCCTGTGCATGATTAGATCTTTGGAAATTCCGGGCATGTCAGATGGCGTCCAAGTGAAGAGGTCGATATTGTGGCAGACACAATCAATTAGACTTGGATTTAGGTCGGGGGAAAGGGTGCGGCTCACACGGAACCACTTAGACTTGTATTCCATCTCGAATGAGACCTCCTCCAATTCATCTGTAGGCTCCGACTTGGGCAGGCTTCTTTCAGGTGTAAGCTCGACTGCATCGAGGGGGAACACTCCGCCTCCGACCGTAGTCATGTAGCAGGAATGTGCAGACTCCTGATTTCCTCTAACAACGTCGACCCCGAGGTCAATAGAGAATTTCAGTTTCAAGTGGTAGGCCGAGGGAACGGCCTGGAACGAGCAGAGGTTGGGTCGGCCTAGGATGGCATTGTATGCTGCCTTGACATTGACCACCATAAAACCCATTGATTCGGTTCGTGTGATGGGAGCCATGCCGTCCATTACACCCAGCGTCACGATCCCTTCAATTTGTAATGTGACACCCGAGAACCCATGAAGGGTGTACTCGGCCGGCTTGAGCTTATCACGGGGGAGCTAGAGGTTCCCAAATTCTTCCAAGAAGAGGCTGTTGACTGAGCTCCCGTTGTCCACGAGAATTCGGCAGACTTTGCAACTTTCCATGACGAGTCTGATGACGAGGGCATCGCAGTGTGGGAGCCGGACTCTCTCCAGATCTTCTCTGGAAAAGGATACCGGTCGCTGCTGAATCTGGGGGGAGGGATGGTCCCGAACGGAGTTGACCTCATGGACGAAGGCCTTACGAGAGGTATTTGATTCCCCCCCATGGGTCGACCATGGACACAGTGTAGTATGGCCTGCCCTTCGGTCTCCTCGGGCTCGGGATCCCGCTCGGGCCGCCTGTTGATCGTTCGAGGAGGAGGCGAAGGCCTTGAATTCCTCGAATCCCCCAGATTTCTTGGGTTATCCTGGGTGAACTCCCTCAGGTAGCCTCATTGAATGAGGGCCTCGATCTCGTCCTTAAGGGCCTGGCAGTTGTCCGTCTCGTGCCCATTGTCTCGGTGGAAGCGGTAGTGGAATCTCTGGTCCCGCTTCTTGTTGTTGCTTGGTTGCTTGTTGTTGCTTGGCCGGGGAGGGAGTCGGACGAACCCTTTATCCTCGATCTCCAATAGGATTGCCGAAACATTCTGGGTCAGCGGTGTATACCTTTCAAATTGGGGGACCGGAGGAATTCTCTTGAGACTGGCCTTCAGCTGATCGTGCCGAACGTTATGTCAGAAAGCCACCGAAGCGATGCTCACATCAAGAGAGGAGACAGACATTGCCTCGGCGGTGAACCTCTAAACGAAATCGTGGAGTGACTCCCCTTCCTTCTGCCTAAGGTCCAGAAGGGATGCGTTCGTCTTCTTGACCTTTCTGCTGGTCACGAAGTGGGCTAGGAAGTTTGCTTCCAACTGGTCGAACTAGAAGACTGAGTTGGGGGTGAGATTTGAGAACCATTCCCGAGATGGACAACGCAGGGTAGCAGGGAAGCTGCAGCATAAGAGGGGATCCGCAGCGTTGTGAATCACCATGTGGGTCTTAAACCCTTCCATGTGATCAGCGGGATCACCCTCGCCGTTGTATGTCTCGAATTGGGGAGGATTAAAATTTCGGGGGATCTCGACTTCCAAGATTTGGGGAGATAATGGTGGTCGGTTCGGCCGATGACCATCACCCGGCATTGTTCCGCCCTCGCTGAGATGGGCAAGGCAGTTCTCCATTTCCCGTAAGCGCCAGAAGACGGTGTCCTCTTGTTTCATGGGATGGGCCAATCCGTAGGACTCGCTGCTCCTTGCTCCTGACTGAGGGTCGAAGTTGTTGCGGACCTCGGTTCCATGGCCACCTCGGATTGCTTGGAGGACCTCATTCCAAAAGTTTTGGAATTCGACCCTCGTGACTGGGGCTTCCCCTACCGGGTCCTGTGGGGGTGGAGGTCCACGGGGCAAGTGGCCGTGTCCTGGATCGCTAGGGACTACCATCTGCGATGGTTCGAGACCGAGTTGGAAGCGGTTTCTCCCCTTGTTCGACTGGCCTGCCGATTCAAGATGACTTGTCGCAAATCAGTCGCATTCGAGTGAGAAGCACACGGCCCATGTCTGGCCGCGCCGTTGACCCGTGGTTGGTTGGAACCCTGGGCATCCGTGCGGCTGTGATGTGGAGGGTTTGGATGTCGTGCCCAGGTGACGGCCCTTCTGGATTTGGGAGCCATGGAAGAGTTCGGACTTGAGGTGACATTCCTGGCTGGGCTCAGACTGGTGACAGTACCTAAGTTTCCCACAGACGATGCCAACCTGATGTTGTTTGTTTTGGGGGTGTGGGGGCAACATGTGTGAGTTCTTTCAATTTGTGTAGCAGAAGATGTGGTACTGGCGTCGATCCGATCCTAAGCTGTACGACCGGCTCGGAAGTAGCAGGTGGGAGGTAGAGGCTAGGTGTGGGGGTCGGACCTAGTAGCTCGGCACGGATCCGGTAGCGTGGCTCGGATCTAGTAGCCGGCTCGGTCTTGTGTACCTGCACACTGCCTAGAAATACCGGGAGATGTTCCAGCGACAGGCCCTCCGACGATCTAGTCAGTCACTGAGAAAACAACAGTAGCTAGGGTTCAGGTGGGGAAAAGTTTATTACCTTGGAAAGTGAGGAGGAGGGCTGGTATTTATAGACAGGGGTAAACAGGTCTGAGATTCTAACGGGCCGGGTTGGACCCGTTTACCCATGGTTCTGAACTAGTTGAAGTTCAACCTGATGCTAGACCTGATGATCGCAGGAAAGTGGGTTTTGAGGAGATCCGAGAGTCCTGATTGCGCCACTCTCTCTGATTGCGCCACTCTCCCTATTCCATATCAATTTTCATGCAAGATTTTTTTTCTCCTTGAGAGTTGATACAATGGATCAAACTTTTCACATCTTCAGAGTAAATCCAAGGACTTGTATAAAAATAGCAATTTGTATATGGGTTTTTAATATTTGTGAAGGACCTGTGAAGAAAAAAACATTTTTTCTCTTTTCCCTGAGAAGACATCTTTTGTTTATGTGTTGAATTTGGTGCTGACATATAACTCTATGAAGTTAATAACTCTCTACACTAGAGGACTAGAAGATAGGATGATAGTTAATCTATAGAGCAAAAAAAATTTGCAAAGCATCTCAAGTCATCGGATTTCTAATTTCCTTATTTGAGAGGTTTTATATTATCTGATCCCGAGATATTGGAGTGCACTTCTTCTCTACTGAGACAACTTCATTATTATTTACTCATGCAAGTTCTAATAAATATATTTTTTTAATGTAAAAATTTTAACCATAATCTAGACTCCATCTTTATATTAATTATGCACGACCAATGTACGTAAGTTGGTATGTTTAAATAATAACTCTAAAACTCTCTCACAAATTTACCTGTAGGATTTGTCCCAATTATTGACTAACATGTACAATCTCTTATTATTATGACTATATAACAGGAATGATGTTCTTTATCAAAAGCTTTCACATATCTCACGGATAATAGAAGAGCAATAACTAGTTGTACTACATAAGACTATAGTCTTCCTAATATTCATCAATTCTCCTTTTATATATATATATATATATATAGGGCTATCTTCCATTGCAAACGCAAATGTCGTGCGAACTCGTGCACACCACTTAATCCGTCATCCACAATGACGGGTTAAGGCAAAACACATAACCCGTCATCACCAATGACGGGTTAAGTGGTTCGCACGTTCGCAACTGCTACAGTAGCGTTTGCAATGGAAGAAGCCTCATATATATATATATATATATATATATATATATATATATATATATATATATATTCATCAAACCCTACACATAAATATTTGGAGTTAATAGGTCACGTTTTGAAAATGTTTGCGATTATGGGCCAGTTTCGAAATTATTAACGCTTGTAGGCTACTTGGTGCCACGTCAGCAGCGATCGCTATTCTCATTAGCAACCTCTTCATTTCAAAAGTTGCAAATGAGAATAGTGGCCTATGTTTCAAAATATTTGGAATTTTTTGTTTATTGTCGCTATTTCTACTAGTGACCAAAGTATAAATGAAGTGACGAATGAGATTAGCGACATTTAATAAACTATATTCTAACCCTTAGCAAAATCTAGAGAGCTTTTATTCTCTGAAAAAGTAACAATCAATTTATTTTTGAAACTGAGGTCGCAATTCGGAATAGACGCTTTAGTTGCATAAAGGTCGATATTCGGAATAGAGGCCTTTATGGTACTAAGGTCGCTATTCTGAATGGAGACCTTTATTGTACTAAGGTCGCTATTCTGAATAGAGGCCTTAGTTGTGTGACTATTTTGTAAATTTTACAAAGAATAAGAAAATTGTGTTTCTTACTGATGCCGCTATTGCGAATAACGACTGAAGTATACTAATGTCGCTATTCCTAATAGTGACCTCAGTTTTAATTTTTTTTTTCCTAAAAGAGCAAAAGCTCTATAGAACTCGCTAAGTGTCTCAATACATTCGTTTGAGGTCGCTAATCCCATTAGTGACATCATATATACTAATGTCACTAATGGGAATAGCGTCAGTAAACAAAAAATTCAATATATTTTAAAATATAAGCCACTATTCACATTAGCAACTTTCAAAATGAAGAGGCCGCTAAAGAAAATAGTGGCCGCTGCTGATGTATCACAAAGTAGCCCACGAGCGCTAATAATTTTGAAACTAGTCCATAATCGCAAATATTTTCAAAAAGTGGCCTATTACGGCAAAAAAATCAAATATTTAATAGATGAAGTTAGTGATAATGGTAAAAAACGCAGCAAATCAGGGTCATACGATTCCGGCACATATTCTAAAGCCTCTATAGGCATATTAATTATAACAAGTCTCTTTAACAGGTTCACCTACAAGACATGGGACTCTTTCAAGCCCATTAAAAGTGACTGGGGCCAATTAGGAGATACACTCAGCCTATGAGAGCTGTGAGTCAAATCTCTTATCCCCAGACAAAAGAGTCTTATCTCTTTAGGGGAGATTCAATAAGATATAATGGATTCGTATCAATCTAAATGATTCATATCAATATCCTAAACTGTTTCTCAGGCCTAAAAATACCCCCCCCCCCCCACCCCCACCACCCTACACACACATACACACACACACACACATCAGTAAGAAGGTAATTGGCAATTTCTCTCTTAAACTCTCTTTCTCTCTCAGGTTCTGAGTGTCAGAGGGTCTTTCGTCGGGGCCATCTCCGATGTTTTAGGCTTTTTACAGGTCCACCGGCTGTGTCAGCAATAGTCAGATTCAGATCATGGTGTCCAATCAACGATCCAGATCCAATCTCAGGAGCTTTAATTACTTTTTACGGCTATGAACAAAGGTTAGGATCAAATGTTAGATCTTTAGTAGTTTCCTTCAAAATATAAACTAACTATTTGTTTGCACTCACACTAAAATAAGCAGCAACAGATTGAAGCCAATGTGGAAAAGTACACAGATCTACTTCATAGATCAGAACTTGCTGTGATAAATACCAAAGTCTCCTACCATGCCACCAATACTAAGAGGGAGAGTAACGACCTCAAGCCGTCGAACCAACTCTTTTCGTCAACCAGCTTCTCTCGTGGAGGACCCCATTCCCTTTTCATCAGCTAGATCAGCCTCAACAACCTAATCAAGCTTCCATTAATGGAGAGGCACCGGGGGGCTCCTGATAAAGCCTTCATGAACAACATCCTTTGCACGATGATATCTCAGTCCGCAATGCTGACAGTGACTCAATGGCCTCGTGAGGTCCCCTGGAGTCAAAAGATCTCCGTCAAATCATCAACATCAGAAAACAAGAAATCAATTTACGGATCCGTTTGGATGAGAGGCAAACTCGGACTAAGGCATCCCTCTCAGAACGTCAAGTGAACTCGAGAAGCAACTCTCACAGAAGGCAGAGATCAAGATAGGTAGAAGATCACATGCAATAAATAAAGAATGACGGGAACTGCTCAAGCCGGGCTTACCGCCCAAGCCGATCTCCTTTCAGCAAATCCATCCTCGATGCACCCATTCAAAAGAACTTCAAAGCTTCTCAAATCAAATCATACGATGGTGAATCAAACCCGGACGAACATATTAAGAGTTTTAAAATTCTCAAGATGGTTTACAATGCCACTGATGCACTCATGTGTCGAACATTTTTCGCAACTTGGAAAGGACTGGAAAGGATTGGTACTCTCACCTCACTCCAGAGTCAATATTCTCCTTCGACCAGCTCAAGGAGTTTTTCATAGCGCATTTCGTGACTAGCCGCAAGGTTAAAAAGACAAGTGCTTCCCTATTGAAATTGAAACAAAGGATGGAGAACTGCTAAAGACTTTGTCAAGCGCTTCACAGGTGAAGCAAGATCTATCTCTTCCCTGGATTCGTCAGTGGCGGTTGTCACTTTCTGTCACAACATCACTCACAAAGAACTAAAAGCCTTCTTAGCAAAGAAGCCACATAGAGATTTCACTGAGCTCCTGGAGAGGAGCGACAAATATAGCAGGACTGAGGAAGCTCTTTGTCCTCAAGGCAAGAAAGAGTCACCTTCCGGGAACAAACCAAAGAATACAAGCAAGGAAGGGGACAAGAAGTTTTAGAAAGACGATGCAGGTCAATGTCGTCCTCCTCCAACACTACGCTTCAAAAATTCGTCCCCCTGAATGCAAGTGTATATGTCATCCTCATGGCAGCTGAAAAAGATGAAAAAGTTCATCCTCCTCTCAAGATGACCACAACCAGCAAGAAAATGGATGAAAACAAGTGGTGCGAGCTTCACAGAGACCATGGACACACCACCGACAACTGTCGAGCTCTCAAAGAAGAACTTGAAGGTCTGATTCGTCGATGCTACCTCTCCCAATTTTTTCAAAAAGATAACAATGCCGAAACCCCTCTGGCTCGGGGGGCTAATAAGCATCAAGAGAAGCAAACCGAATCCCTAGACTCAGAACACATGACCATTCTCTACTCCATTCAAAGAGGCCTGATGGGAGGAGATTCCAACTCCTTCCGCAAAGCCTTTGTAAGGGAGGTTAACTCAGTACACAAAATTTTTCCTGCCAAGGGCATGGGTATCTCAGTGTCATTTTTCGAGAAAGATCTAGAAGTCTTATCGATGCCTCACTGCGACGTATTGATCATAAACATGTGCATGGAAAATTATGAAGTACGGCGCATCCTAGTAGATAATGACAGCTCTATAAATATCCTCTTCATGGACAAATTCGATGATCTAAAACTCTCATAGGACTGACTCAATCTAACCAGCTATACACTTCACAGGTTCTTAGGCGCACCCATCTAAGTTGAAAGAATCATCATGCTTGATGTGACATCAGGAAAAGCCCCCACAACTCGAATAAAGGCATTAGCCTTCATGGTAGTTAACATCAGAGCCACGTACAATGTCATATTCGGCCGCCTAGGCCTAGCAACTTTCCATGCAGTCGCCTCTACATTTCACATAAAGATGAAATTCCCCACATCATCAGGCATATGCCAAGAGGTAGCGCGAGCATACTACACTGCCACAATGGGAGGCTCAGTCCTTCCACTCAATGCCATCGAACTGCCACCAGAAAGGAGCCACACATACTTAGATGAATTGGGAGAGATCCCTTTCTCTCAAGAGGATCATACCAAGAGCTTTCATGTCAGCAAGACCCTTCCTCTCCAACTCAAGGAGCATCTCATTGCCTGCATAGGAGGAAATCAAGACTTATTTGCCTCGATCATAGCCGACATGCCAGGAATCCCTGGAGACCTAATTATCCTCTACCTTAGTGTGAGCCTGGATGCCAAGCCCGTCCAACAAAGGCGCGACAAATTTGCTCCTGACAAGCTACAAGCAGTAAAAGAAGAATTCGACAAATTTCTAGCTGCATGCTTTATCCAAAAAGTTAACTACCCAGAGTGGTTAGCAAATGTGGTGATGGTTCATAAAGCTAACGGTAAGTCGAGAATGAACTTTACAGATCTCAATAAGGCGTGCCTAAAAATCCATTCTCTCTCCTAAGCATAGACACACTGATCGATACCACATCGGGGCATGAACTCCTAACCTTCATGGATGCATTCTCTTGGTATAATAAAATCCGAATCTATCCACCTAACACTCCAAAGACGTCTTTCATCATAGATCAGGATCTATACTGCTATCGAGTCATGCCTTTTGGCCTAAAAAACACTGGTGCTACTTATCGGCATTTGGTAAATAAGATCTTCAAAAGTCAGAACGACAAGAATATGGAGGTATAAGTGTAAGAACCCGCAAAATAGTATATAACTATTTTGTACATTAGTCCGTGCACAATTTCGAATTTTCACGTATTAATAAATTTTTCTCAATTTTAAGTGAGTAAGTATTGTGACATATTATTTAATATGTTTTGAACCCGACGACAGTACATTTGTGAATCGAAGAAGGGATATTTTCTTAACCAAATTGAATACTTATCTCAACTATAAATTGAGATGGAAGGTATAAACACTAATTATTATTTTTGAATAAACATAATTTTTTTGTTTACCTGCAAGTATTTTTCTCTAAAGTGTAGTATGATACAATTGTATATGTATATAGATGTGTATGTATGTATGTACGAATACATGTTTGTGTGTATACACTCATATGTATGTTTTATATATATGAATATGTACGTATTATCATCCATATTATTCCAAACCCTAAAACCATTTATTGAAACCTTAATCCACCCTATAAAACTATGTGCCAATTTTTGGGTATGCTCACCCGCCCTCCCCCCCCCCCCCCCCCCCCCCCCCCCACCCCTTCCATTTCCTCTATATGTCCCGCAAACTCCCCATTCTTCTATTTTCATTCTTCAAGAAAAATAACTCATTCTTCACTCTTTCAAAACCCAAAAATTTCTACTACTTCAAAAATCCATCTTTTCTCATTTCAAGTATCTCCACACTTCTAAATATATTCATGGAGCTTAGGTGGAGGAGAAGAAATCAAGGACTGGAGAAGAAGAGCAAGGATCTAGGAGGAGAAGGCCAAAGAAAGCGAGGAGAAGAAATCAAAACCGTGATGTGGGTGACTTTCTCAAAC
This sequence comes from Hemerocallis citrina, assembly GCA_017893485.1. Taxonomy (NCBI): domain Eukaryota; kingdom Viridiplantae; phylum Streptophyta; class Magnoliopsida; order Asparagales; family Asphodelaceae; genus Hemerocallis; species Hemerocallis citrina. The sequence goes on along the minus strand of JACEHZ010000239.1, from coordinate 2,168,330 downwards.
TTTATGTTGTGAATTTATTTTTGAGTGTATGGTTTACGTATGGGTAGAAATTTTTTAATTTAGAATGCAAGAGTGTGTTCATGAATATTTTTGAATGTGTGTAGTTCAATACTAGAGCTAGAAATATCAATTGATAGAAAAAGATTGCATCTTGTGAATAATCGGGCATGTTTGATTATAAAATTCAAAAAGTTTTGCTATGTAAGAATTTAGACTCCAAAATATTATGGTATCATCTTGATTGTATCTCCAACATTCATAACAAATTTTGTGAATTTTGGAGGTGGTTTGATATTTTAAGGAAATCGTCAAAGTTGCTGTTTTGGGGAAAAAGTTGATGTTGTTGGATTTTAAACATGGTTGATTAGAAAAATCATAACTTGGTGTTATGTTATAATTTATGGGTGAAATTTTTATAGTAGCATCTTGTATGTGTCTAGGGTATCTCCACTATTTTTTTAAATTTTTGGAGGTGGTTTGATATTTTTATAAAATTTATCAAGTTGCTGTTGTGGAAAGAAAAACTGCTGTTTGTCGAATCAATCATGTTGATTTATAAAATTTGTATCTCCACCGTCCTGATGAATTTAGAGCTTATATTTTTACTGGAGCTACTTATACATGTTAAAAACAACTCTACTTAATTTTATTAATTTTTGATGTGGTATGATATTTTAATAAATTTCATTTCTTGCTGTTGTAGGGAGAGAATTTCTGCTAGGTTGAATTTTAACATGTTTGACTTGTGAAAATCATAACTCTCTTTTTATCATGATTTTAGAGTTGAAATTTTTACAGTAGGTGCTATTACATGTTTTCATCAATTTACCCAAATTTAATAATTTTTGGAAAATGTTTGATATTTATTAAAATGCAAAATCTCGTTGTCATTGAGAGGCAGCGTGGTTGTTGTTTGATAAATCTGCATCCTATTTCAATTAGCATAACTCTTTAAATACTTAGATTCTTGAGCTAAATTTTTTATTTAATGTTCTTCTATGTGTCCAAAACTACTCTACCAAGTTTCGTAATTTTTGAACAAGATTTATTATTTCTTTTAAATATATTTTGCTGCAGTTGTTAAGGAACGGTATAATTTCTGTTAGTAAATTTTACCTCATATTCAAATTGTCATAACTTTTTGTATACTTGGAATTCGTGGTTAAGTTTTGGGTATGTGGTTACTCTATGTGTGTGGAGCATTGGTAAATTCCGAGATAATTTGTTATTTTTAAGGAGTTTTATCGCTTGACTGGGTGACAGTTTTGTCAAAACTGGAAGCTTTTACACATATCTGTTTTGGTCATTTTTTACCTTCAAAATGGAGTAATTTGAGAAAATTTTCAACTGAGATGTTGTAGTGAACTTGATGATCTTTCCAAAAACTCTAAGAACTTTGATTTTCATCGAGTGTGTGATTTTTGGTGACTTTTTCTAACAACACAAAGTCTATGTTGGATGACTAAGTAGTTGTTTCATTGAATGCATGTGTTTCATTATACTAGGTCTTTGGAATGAGCCTTAAAATGGTGTTTATTCGAACTCTTGGATTGTGATGACTATGTTGGAGTTGTGTTTGTATGCCTTTAGTATATTTTATGAATGGAATAACTATTTTTGTCTTGTGGTTGCTTGGCGTAATTTGCTTGTTGTTCTAACTTTATAGCTTGCTTAATTTAGAATATGTTATGTTGTGTTGTTGTTCAGGGTGGTTCTTCCTACCCTGGTGTGTGTTGCTTGTGGTTGCTTAGGGTAATGGATTTTACCCTAGGGGGGCTATCGTTACTACTCAATATTTTGGGTAGTTGGTAGCCATGTCGCCTCGAACGTGTTGGAGGAGATGACTCGTGCTCCGACGTGCTCGTCGCACACGGAGGGATGTCTGTCGTTATTGGTGCTACCGCCTGGTCAATAGACCATGGAGCGAAATGATTAGCGAGAACAACATGTTTGGGTCGGGCCAAGGTCGTAATCAACTCCAAGCGTGAAAGGCAGGGTGACGATCGACGATGATCGGTTTGCCGCTTGGGTTGGCTAGATATTAGCTATTGTTGGTACGCTTGGGCAGGGTAGTGTCCTAGGGTATGGTCGAGCTGCTGTATAATGTTAAGGCCATAATTGGAGTCTGATAGCTATTATCTAGCTTTTGTATCATGAATTGATCATGTTAGATTTTGGACTTGTGATGTCCACTGTTCGGCCACGTATATTGGCTTGGTTGTTGCCTTTTGCCTAAAGTAGTGGTTATCACCTTAAGAATATCAACCCATTTGTAACCGTTGATGATTGATAATCTTTCTTACCTCGAGTTCTATTTATGAAGATAGTCTTTGGGCACCGATGGATCACTAACCCAGGAGTTTTGATTGCGGGCCGGAGACGGGGTCGAGATCCAAGCAAGATGATGTCTGGCAATCGATCGAGGTCGAATGTCACTCAGTCAAGTATGGGCCAAGTTGGGCAACTCTTGAGCCTGGTCTAGGGGCCGTGCTGGTTTCCCTAGGGCTTTGTTGTTTTGGTTGATGGCTAGGTTTTTATTAGCTAGTAATCGGCTAGTAATAGTTAATCTCTATATTAAGATCAGTAGTTGCATTTTCGGTTCTATGTTAGGATTGTTGCCTATTAGTAATGTCCTTTGATCAGTCTGATGTATTGATAGGATAGGCACTAGAAGAAGATATGATAGAAACAACACCGAACATGTCCATAAAGAATGTGCAGCTCTTAGGGGTTCGAGATTAAGGAATATGCCCGGTAAATCTACAAGCGCGGGCTAGGGGTATGTCCGTCTATTATCAAAAAGGTCGGTAAAGAGTCTGCATGTTTCTAGGAATGTTCGGGACCGACAGGATATATGATTAGCACTAGTCGGGTGGTTGTACTCGCCTATAAAGGGAATACGTGCGTCGTCGTCTTTCCGGTGTGGGGACGGGCGTCATAGTTTTGTCTGTTTATTTTGGGGATCTAGTGGTAAGAATGGGAGGTGCTCCTATTAAAAGCTTACGAATCTGTCAAGTTCTATGTTGTTAGTACGAGCAGGGAGCTAGAGTAAGACTCTCCAAGGGGGAGTAAGACATCTATGCGTCTCGGTGAGTGGGGATTCCGCAGGGCCACCTATATGTTCGTGAACAACTTTTGGATGAGGTCCGGAGCAGTGGGACTGCCGAGAACCGGGTGTAGTGGAAAACGGGGACACCACTACTGACTGCAATGGCAGAAGTAGACTAACCATATGCAACCTCATAGCCACTAGGTGAATGTCAGGAACAGGAAAGAGTACAAGAGAAGGATAAATCGCGAGGGATTGAACCTTACAATCAGAAGAAAGCGAACTCCTTGGAAAGTATGTAGTATGGGAAGCATACGTTTCCACTGAAGTTGTATTTTGGGGAAGTATGTAGTATGTGATGCATACGTTTCCAAATGAATTGCATTAGAGTAAGTGCATCCTGTGCATTTGAATTGTACATTTTGAATTGTGCATTAGACTCTAGGGGCATGACATACACTAACACTTGTGACTTGTCTACATATTTGTCCTTTTGCATGAAATCCTCGTTGTTGAGTTTTGGGGTGCCACTGGTTTTAGCAGCATTGCATCAGTTGCATCAACTGATGTGCCCACAGTCTGTATAGTTGTCGGATGGCTAATCTTGGAGCAAGAGACTCGAGCTGCGGGGATCGATTAGTGGAAATTGATGTCCAGTGTGTCGCAGAGTTTCATGATTATTGTACTTGTGAGATTATAAGTGTTGTACAATAAATTTTTGGGATGTAATTCATGATGTAAATCTTTGTTGTACAATTTGTACTTATAATAATATTTTTGGTGGCAATAAAAGTTTTAAATTTTCTATGTTTTTACTGTGTTTGGACTCATTTGAAGGAAAGATTCTAGCTTATGTCTCGAGTTTCTGTGTCGGGGATTCGGAGCATTACAATACGTGGATGATATGTTAGTCAAAAGTGTCAGAAAAAAAGACCACATCACCAATCTTTAATAAGCATTCGAAGAATTACGCAAGCATAACATGCGATTGAATCCTTCAAAATGTGCTTTCGAGGTATCATCTGGAAAATTCTTGGGCTTTATGGTTAGTCAAACGGGAATCGATGCCAATCCTAAGAAGATTCAAGCAATTTGCAACATGTTTTACCCAAGCACAGTCAAGGAAGTGCAAAAACTCACCGTCCGCTTAATCGCCATCGGTCAATTACTCTTTAAGTCTGGAGAAAATTGTTTGCCATTTTTCAAAGTCCTACGGGGCGCGAAAGGTTTCGAGTGGGGGGAAGAACAAAAACCTGCTTTCGAACAACTCAAAGCATATCTTGTAAATCTTCCGCTTCTAAGCAAGCCCGAGCCAAGTGAAATCATTTATCTCTATCTAGCCACCTCAGACCAAACTCTTAGCACAGTCCTGATTAGAGAAGAAGATAAGGTTTAGAAACCGATCTATTATGTTAGCAAGGTACTCCATGACACTGAACTCCGTTATTCCAAGATTGAAAAGATGGCATATGCGTTGGTCATGAATTCTCGCAAACTCCGCCCCTACTTCCAAGCGCATTCTCTATGCGTCTTCACCGACCCGCCACTTAAGCAAGTGCTCCTAAACCCGAAAGCTCTTGAAGACTAATGAAGCGGTCCATCGAACTGAGTCAACACAACATTAGCTACTGCCCAAGAATGGCCATCAATGCCTAGGCATTGGCCGAATTCATCATGGAAACCACTATTCCCGAATTTGCAGAGGAAAAAGAAAACCCCCTGCTTTGGAAGGTATATGTAGATGAGTCTCTTGCCTCGAAGGAAGCAGAGCCACGATCATCCTGCTTGGACCAGATAAGTTCACCATCCAATGCTCTTTGCACCTCAGCTTCCCTGCCTCCAATAATGAAGCCGAAGCACCGATCACCAGTCTCCGGTTAGCACGTGAAGTAGGCACCCAAAAAATTCAGATGTTTAGCGACTCTCAATTAGACGTCAATCATGTCCAAGGTGATTATGAATCCAGAGACGGTCGTATGGCCAAGTGCATGTCACAAGTAAATAAACTCTTGACGACTTTCAAAGAAGCTAACGTCACTCGCATTCCCCGCAAGCAAAATGGGCAAGCTAATGCCCGCTCCAAGCTAGCTTCCTCATCTCTCGATAGGCTTGACCAAACGGTCCTCATTGAGGTCCTTCTCAAGCCAAGCATCAAGGATGAAGAGTTGGAGCTCATGGCTATCACACCCCAAATGTTCGAACAGTGATGGATGAAGCCCTTGATCGATTTCCTCGACAAGGGAATCCCCCTTGAAGATCGCAAAGAAGCAAGGAAAATTCGGAAAAGGGTTAAAAGGTTCACTTTCTTAGAAGGAATCATGTATAAATGATCATACAGTCTAGTTAACGACAGACCCGACTTGAAATGTCTCACTCCTGAAGAAGCACAATATGCCATCAAAGAACAGCTCGAAGGAATCGGCATTTGCCATCAAGGAGCAACCACGAGGTATTATTGGCATACACTACTCAGCGATGCGCAAGAAAATGTTCGCCAATGTGATCCTTGTCAGAAGCATTCGGCCATTAAGCGAGGACCCCAAGCAACCCTTTGTTCTATGTCTAGTCCTATCCCCTTCGCCATGTGGGGAATAGACTTGCTTGGACCGTTTCTTCCTGCAGTCAGCCGAAGAACATTCCTAGTGGTAGCCATCAACTACTTTACAAAGTGGATAGAGGAAGAGCCGCTAGCAACTATCACCGAGCAGAAAATTCAACAGTTCTTTTGGAAGAATATTGTATGCATATTTGGGATTCCCCGCATACTAATCTCACACAATGGAACACAATTCACTAGGAAAATTTTTCACCAATTCTGAAAAATTTGCGGATCACTCAATGCTTCTCCTCTGTCTTACATCCCCAAACTAATAGCCAAGTTGAAAAATGCAAATTAATAGATTCTAGATGGCCTAAAAAATAGACTAAGAGAAGCCGCTAGAGGATTATGGGTTGAATTGCCAAGTGTGTTGTGGTCCTACAGCATCACGAAGCGAACCCCAGCAGGAGAATCGCTATTTAACCTCGCCTATAGCTCAGAAGCACTCATCCTCTTGGAAGTTGGATTACCATCTCCCCGCCTTCTTTCCTTCAACGAAGAACAAAATTCCAACAATCTTTGAGCCAATCTCGACATCGTTGAAAAGGTACGGGAAAGATTAGCCATGCAGAGGAACATTTACCAATAAAGGGTCGAGAAGTTCTACAAAAAGAAAGTTTACCCCACTAGTCTAAAAAAGGGGGATCTAGTCTTGCACAAACTCGAAATCTCTGACCCGCAAAGGAATGGAAAGCTCGCTCCCAACTGGGAGGGTCGTACAAGTAGAGATGCTCTCGAATAAAGATATATCTGATCTGACCTGTATCCGAATCCAAAGATTTTGTGGATATGGATATGAAAAATTCGTATCCGGACAGATACAAAATTAGATACAGATTCAGATATCCAAATTCACAAAAATTTGGACGCAGATACAGATACAGATATCCCAAAAAAAGTGGATTCGGATACGAATATCCACAAATTTAATATTTATTATTATTATTATTATTATTATTATTATTATTATTATTATTATTATTATATATATATATATATATATATATATATATATATATATATATATATATATATATATATATATATATATAGCAATGCTCCATTGAAAATGCTACTGTAGCGTTGAAAACGTGAAAACAACCTAGGCCGTTGTGGGGAACAATGGCCTAGGTTATAATGCATTATAACCTAGGCCTAGGAGGTTTCACGAATTTTCACAACATTTACGTTTTCAATGGAGTAGGGATGACATTCGGGCCAACTGGGCTGGGCCAGGGCGAAAACCGTAGTTTTTTTTACCTCGGTTCAGGCTTTTGCGGGCCAGGCTGGCAGCAGTGGCGAGCTGGGCCGAGCCTCGACTGGGAAATGCCGGCCTAGACCTGGCCCTGGCCCCTGGCTCGGGGGCCAGGCCGGTTCGTTGCGGGTTCGTGGGATAGACAAACTTTTCATTTTTTTCCTTCTTTCTTCAAGTGTACAAACATAAAAGAAAAGGACAATGGTGAACAATTGGGTTTACACATAGATAAAAAAGAGATTCATAAATTAATTATTTTTATGAATTACAAAATTTCAAATTAATCAAATAGATAAGTAACATACAAATATGAAATCTTATTAAATTACAATATCAAAATAAAAATAAAAATAAAAATAAAAATAAAAATAAAAATAAAAATAAAAATAAAAATAAAAATAAAAGAAAGAAACATTAGTTAAAAATAAATTTGATAAAAAAAAGTGATTAATTCTTTCATAAATAAAATTACCTAAGCTCTCTCAGGATCGAACCCGCGACAAACCTAAACTTAATGAACTAATTTGCATGGACTAGCCAAGAAATCCAACCTAAAACATTATTTCATTAAAATTTTGATAGTATATATATATAATTAAGACCATTTGAAGTAGAAAACTTTTAGTCCCACATAGGTGAGATTAGAGAAGTGAGGAGGTGGACTTGACTATAAATAGCTAGGGTAAGGGTTGGCAAATTGAGTAATGAGTAGTGATCTGTTAATTTTGATGTCTACTCTCATTTCTATAAAATTTTGAAATATTTTACAGTATATATATATGTATATACATATACTTTGCAGTATTAGCACACAAATCCAAATTTTTTTAAAAAAATTCTGAAAAATTCAAAATTGGCCAACGGCCCGCCGGCCAGCCCGGACCGGACCTGGCCGGTTCAATCCGGTCCCGAGCCTGGCCGGGCCGGGCCAGGCCCCTAGTGGGCTGGGCCAGATTCGAGATTTTAGGGGCAAATGGTGAACCGAACTGGACAGGGTCTATTGGGTGGGCTGGCCTTGGTTTAGCCCGGGTTTAGGCGGGCCGGGCCAGGTTGAGGACTGAGCTGGCCGGGGCCCGGTTATCTTAGCCCGAATGCCATCCCTACAATGGAGCATTGCTCATATATATATATAGGAAAAAAGGGGTATGAGCAACTTGCTCATTTAGTAAATGAGCAATTGATGATGTGGCATACATGTGATTGGAAAATTCTTAAAAGGGTTAATTATCCAATGTATCACATGCATGCCACATAATCAATTGCTCATTTACTAAATGAGCAAGTTGCTCATATCCCTTTTACCCATATATATATATATATATAAGCACTAAGCAGTCCCTGCCCAAACGCCCATCTCACCCTCAATTTCCCCTCCGCTTCTCTAATCAACCCGATTCCAACGACAAAGTCTCCAATTCTGACGAAATCAAGACCTCCACTCTCCAACAACCCCCAATTGGTAGCAGTAACATGGACGAAGACAAAGACAGTGACGAAAAAGAAGACGCCGATCCCGATAACAACGCCGACGACAACTAGATCTCCTGTTGGAAAGCGGATGAAGCTCGACAAGTTCAAGTTCGTCCCTCCCAAACCACCAATGGTGATGGCGTCAACATCTCATGATTCGCCTTCAATTTCGAAACCGCTGTCAGCTATCAAGAATCTGCCGCCTGACTGCTCGGAAAATTATACCTTTGTCCTTTTGGAATCTTGGGGTGACATTTTCGTGAAAAATGGTCGGAAATCACTGAGGTCAGACGAGTGGAGCGAGGTGGCCAAGAAAGTTAATCAAGATTGTGAGGATTATGAAGGAGGAATGGGAAGAAGAGAAGGAGAGGATGACGGGGATGGCAATGGGGATTATGATGAGAATGATGAGGTTGATGGTTCTGTTGAGAAATTGAGCGGTCGAGGTATAGAGTTCCTTGTCATTATTTTGTTATTTATGGAATTTTTTTTGTAGAATGTTACTTTACCTCTTAGTTGCTATTTGGGCTCTTTAGTGAATTGGTATAGCTATACTTCATTCTAGTTCTTGTGTAATTGTTAAAGTATAATTGATACTGCAAGTTACATGAACATTAAGGTGGGTTAGTGTACTTATTTCTCTTTTAAATATTAGTGATTGTCTAGAACATTAAGGTGGGTTTGAAGACTCATGGCCACCGAAAATTAATATAAAAATTATAATTATTAGTGATTATCTAGAAAAGAGATCAATTGTTGACACAGACAAAAAATTGGGAATTTTTTTTGTCGATTGTAGAATCTTTCATTTTCTGTCTCTAGGAAAAAGATACTAAGAGTTGGAGATGGAGAAAAGTCAACTTTCTTGACTGATTTGCAGAGAAAATCAAGTTTATTTGTGTAGAAGGCAGATAATTTTGCTACTAAAGCTGAAGCTGTACGTCCTGTTTTAGTCTAGTAACCACAAAATGCTATTTGAGATAGGGTAAACTGGAAACTATATGTTTGATGTCCGAATTCGTATCCGTTATCCGGTAGACCGTATCCGATTTGCATCTATATTCGAAATTTGTGGATACGGATGTGATTTTTTCTGAGTCATATCTGTATCTGTATCTGAATTCGTCTTTGGAATATGGATACTGATGTTGGTATAGCCAATATCCGAATCTGAAAGCATCCCTACGTATTACACAGCAGGGTTGCAAAATCCATACCTATTGCTTTAGCAACCTACAACTAAGCACGTTTAGTGCTCAACTCGCCATTCGATCTGAAACTCTTTAAAATTCCTTCAAGATTGATTAGAGGTCCAAAATCGTGGATTGCAGTTCCTCCAACAAACTTAGAAAAAAGCAAAATTCAGAAGTCAACTCGCAACTCGATTCGACTCTCACAATTTGTCGGAGGACCCATATGCCAAGTTTGGAGAATAACTCTAATTCAGAGTTGCTCCTACAACTAGCAAAACATCTATATAACAAACCTTCCTTTTAGCTGCGTGGGCGAGGAATGTTATTCTTAAGAGACACAAGCCTCCTTATGGGTTTCTTGACAGGCACCACTTTCCCTGGGTCGCTTATAACTGTGGCAAAAAATGTCAATCATGTGAACTGAGTCTGAGGAGCATGACCCAATACACTTGATCCTCCATGGCTGGAAGCCAAACTCGACAAGGTAGTTACCCCACTCTGAGCATCACCAGGATGATGAGGGGCTACCTGTGAAGTCGAGCTCGTTCCTCGAACATGACCCAGCTGCACCAACTGTTGCGCCCTCTTTCGCACCAACCATTATGCCTTTTTTCACACCAATAATGCATGAAGTGCTAGCCGTTCGCAACCCACCAAGCCTTGCTTGGAGATAGTATAGCTCCAAATCCTTCTTAATGAGCACTTCTCTAAGTATAGAACACTCCCCAACATTGTCTTTTGTCACCTTCAGAGGCAAAGGCATACCGGCAAGGCGATCAACGCGCAAGAGAGCTAACTCACAATCCCTCTCAATGAGCGCCGACTTTAGGTGAACGGTCTCCAACCACTCGTTTTCTGACTGATGATGCAACAATCGAGAGCTAACTCCATTATGCACAAACGTTTATGAAGCTGCTCAAATTCGTCACCACAAGGCTTCTTCCCCGTTCCCGCAATCATTTGTCAACAAGACGAAGAGCATAGTTACGAAAGAGACCAACAACTAATTGTCACAACCAAGAGAACTAAGCCCCACAGTCAAGAGTCACTTCAAAGCACACCGACACAATACATAGGCAATGACAAAGCAAGAAAACAGTCTTTCATCTACTGAAATGAAGATACAGGAATGTGGCGGCCAGTCCACAGTAAGGCATCATACAAAGTCTAAATCAAAAGAAACGACAGAAAGAACAAAATATAAGAAGGTGAATTAAGCATCCTGGCTGCCTCCTTCCCATTGCTCTTCTTCCTTGGACCACTCATCGAGTCCCTGTGGGAGTGTCGCCCTCACAACCATCCTCCTTGCTTCCACTTCCACCAAGAGCCTCTCTGGGACGGAGTAGCACGTGGTAGCCATTCTCAGTGAAGCTGGGAACATGCTCCACCACGTGAGATAGAATGTGCATAGGACTTGACAATCACGCTCTGTAACTTGGCCTCAACTTTGGCCACTCCGGCCTTGAACTCCAACGTCACTTCAGCACAGACCTTCTCCAACTAAAGCAAGAGGTCGGCCATCCTCTTCTCTGATGCCTTAAGCTTGAGGCGAGTATCATCCTCCTTCTTCACCGACACCTCCAACTCAAGGCGCGTCTCCTCTTCCTTCTTCTTCAATGTCTCCACATCTGTCTTCAACTCCTTGACAACCTTTTTCTTATCCCGCTTAGCACACGAGACCTGTGCCCTTATGTTCTTCTCCTCAATGGCGTAAAAATTAACCAAATGGCCGAAGTGACACACCATTTGAAATAAGAAGGAAATAGTCAATACATCACAATTCAAATGGGAGAAACAAAATCCAAATTTCAAAAAAAACATTAGAACATACAGACATTTGTGCCCGTGCGATCTCCATGACCGATCTCTCGGGGGGCTCCATCTTCAGTCTTTCCCGATCAGCGAGAGTGGGGAGGTGACGGATCCTATCAAGGCAAGTGGCTGAGTTGCCGAGAAAACTCTCATGCCACTTCACATTCCAGTCGGGAACACGATACATCTCCATCTCATCGCTGAGAATCACCGCAACTTGGGCAATCAGAGGGATAGGCATGGAACTCGTCAAGATCGCTACCAAGGAAGAATCCTCCGCAGTAGCATTAGGCGATGCCCCAAAAGCTGACTCAGTCAGAACAGCAGGGGTCGGGGGCAACGGGTCCTGGGTTGGAGGAAGACTCACTGACCTCTTGCGCTTCTTAGGCTCCTCGGTCCTCTTGTTGCAAAGCACCTCCATATCCGCCTATAAATCTTCGAAATCCATACATGCTTTCCCTGCAAAGTGAAACATGAAGAGATTATAACTTATGATGCAAAACAAAGCAATGCAAAATAGAGAATATCAATAAAACAAAAATATGTGCATGGAAACCAAAGCATTAAAACCGTACTGGGATCAACTGGGCTAAGACCACCTTCGAAGAGTACTTTGTCGGTGATATCTCACCATGCCAACACCTTCAACTGAGAAGATCATCACTAACACTCTTATCCGCCGCGGTCACCACCGGCTCCACCCTCAACGCAGATGGAAGCGTTCTCCTCCATGTTATGGGAATCCCCCATGGATCAGCACTTTGAAAAACGAAAAACTTCTCCTTCCATCACCTAATCAAGTTGGGAACATCAATTATCCCCCGATTGTTACGAGGGCTAACATACCATCATTCCTCCACTTTGTTCTGTTGAATGATCCTTCTGTTGAACGATCCTGAAGTGTCTCCTAAACACAGTGAGACTTGGTTCAGCCATGAGCCTATGACACTGTAGTACGAATCTCACCATGTGCCAGCACGTGTTTGGCATAAGCTGCATTGGACTCAACCTATACCAATTGGGCATCTCTCTAGGTGAAGAGTCATGAGAAGCCCTGCGTAGAAGGCATTGCAAGGGAAGAAGCAGTACTCCTCTGACATCATGTAGCATGCCCTAACTCCAGGACCCGGTAAGATAACCTCTACTCGGAGGGAATCCCGAAGGCTGCCGCAATCATGGCGAGCTTTTCCTGTGTAAGAATAGTTATGACATAGTCAGCGTCAGTGGTATGGACTGGGTCTGGCTCAGCATACTGCCTGTCGCTCCTAAGGAAATCTCGATCGACAACATGGTATTTCCTAACTAATTTGGGAATTAGAAACAATGGTGTCTTAAGTGCACATCCCTTATCTCTCTCATGCTCAACGACCATCTTCACAATAGTGGAACTACCGACTACATCCTTCCCCTTCTCTCCTCTATGGAAATCCTAGACTCAACATCACCGTCTACTTGTAAACTAACAACAACGGAAGAAGAACTGGTCGAAGAAATGCTAAACATAATAGAAAATGATAATGAGAGAGTTACCTAATCGAAGTCATGACAACACTAAATCTACAATGGCTGCTAGCACCACCGTCAAGACACTAGTCAAACCACTTGCACCGCCCGGTAAACCACCACAGTTTCTAGAGAGATAGGCTCCCAAAATTTTCTCGAGAAAGAAAGTGAAGGGGGTAAATGATAAAGAAAGGGTGGAATTGTGTTCTATTTATAGAGCCCTCAAGATCAAATTGCCACATGGCGACATCTGAGTCATCCACAAGTTCCAGCTGTCGAAGCACTTTAAGCCCAAATCAACAAGAGTAATATCCCAATAAATTTTTTTTATCAAACAAGCAAACGACAGAATGCTTGGTCGACAAAAGAACGATTTGATGGGATGGACCACTCAACAAACACTTGATGGGCAAAATTTGAGGAATATCCAACCAACTAGCTTGAGTTCAATGGGGTAAACAAATCAACAAACACTTGGTCGGTACAATGAGTTAGACAAATCAACAAACACTTGGTGGACTCAAATTTCAACTTCAACTAAGAGAAACCTAATACAACCAAGTTCCAAGGTGATCAAGTCTAGCTCTACAATAAACCCTAACTCTCTCAAAACCTCCAATCCCAACCAAAAACAACCTCGGGCAAAATCCAACATCAACTCAAGTCTTAAGGAGGTGATCAAACCCAAACAATAACACATCCAAGCAAGTTAACACCTCCTACCTCGGCTATGAAAGGAACTACAAAGAGATTATCAAACTACAAGCCTCTAATCTCCAATCCGACTACAAACCCGAAGCTCGAAGCAACAAAGACAAACAAGCGCCCAAGCTTCACAATAGCAACATCAAAAGAAGGAAAAGGTTGAGTTCAAAAGCTCCAACTTCGAAGGAATAGAGGAGCTTGGGTTGAAGCCCAACTTGAATCCCAACTCGGTTTGGAACCCGACTCAAAAATCCAACTCCAATACCCGACTCCAAGGGAGTGGAGGACTTCGGCTAGAAGCCCAACAAGACTCCAAACCAGAACACACCCAACTTCTGTAACACCCCTGCCCCGAGCTCGGACAATTTATATAATTTAGAAGACAAATTATTTATAATATAGTACAACTGCCCACCATAAGCTGCCTCTCAAAAGGTGGTTAACCGGATTGGTGACTCTTGATCATAGTCAATAGTATTTATATATTATTTTATTTTGTACAAATCCCAATATAGGACAAAATTATCATACTTTCTCCCATTCTCTCTCTCTCGAGAGAAAAAAAGCACTTACGTGCTCCTGGGCCCCTACCGAAGCCACGTCACCCCTAGATGATGTCATGTGAAAGAGACAATAGCACAAAGCATGGTCTGCTGTTTTTCCTTCACACGGGTGGGCCCCCTTCTTCTATAATTCATACATATATTTACCATATATGCCATCACATATATTTTTACCAACAGCCAACATTATCAACATATATATATACTATATATATTATACTTTGAAAATTACGAGGTGTTACACACCCCCCTTCAGAAATCAGCATCCTCGCTGAGCACGGGGCATGCACAATCTAGTGCAGGATCTCCTTTCTAGCCGATGTGGAGCATCTGCTCTCCTATCTGCCCGTCTAATCATGATCCCAGAATCCACCGTCCGATCAATCATAGTCCCGAATTTAATGAGTTGCTCTCCTATCCGCCCGATTAATCATGATCCCAGAATCCACCGCCCGATCAATCATGATCCCAGAATCCACCGCCTGATCAATCATAATCTCGAATTTAATTGAGGCACCATAGCCCCGGAATCCACCGTCTGACTAGTTCTATATGCCCCACACTCGGTGTCAAAAGTCGGTTCTAATACCATCTGTAACACCCTTGCCCCGAGCTCGGAAAATTTATACAATTTAGAAGACAAATTATTTATAATATAGTACAATTGCCCACCACAGGCTGCCTCTCAAAAGGTGGTTAACCGGATTGGTGATTATTGATCATAGGTAATAGTATTTATATATTATTTTATTTTGTGCAAATCCCGATATGGGACAAACTTATCATACTTTCTCCCGTTCTCTCTCTCCTGAGAGAAACACAGCACTCACGTGCTCCTGGGCCCCTACCGAAGCCACGTCATTCCTAGATGAAGTCATCTGAAAGAGACAGCAACACAAAGCATGCTCTGCTGTTTTTCCTTCACACGGGTGGGCCCTCCTCTCCTATAATTCATACATATATTTACCATATGCCATCACATATATTTTTACCAACAGCCAACATTATCAACACACACACACACACACACACACACACACACACACACACACACACACACACACACATATATATATATATATTACTTTGAAAATTACTGGGTGTTACACACACACCCCTTAAGAAATCAGCGTCCTCGCGGGCATCAACCGTTGGATCCCTCAAATACTCGAGCTTGGGTGTGATCTACGCGCTAGATGAAGCCACGATGCCATCGCCCTTTTGCTCTCTTCTCAACCGCCTGATCTTGCTCAGTAGGTGAGCTGTGCCCTGATCAATGTTCCAGATTTTGCCATGTTGCCCCTCATCACAGCAACCAGATCACCACCACCCGATTCACTCAGCGTGCCAGCCAGATCTTGATCTGCACGTCAGATCACTTCAGGAAGCATGCCAGATCAGTTAAATCAATAAAAATTCCTGAAATTCGATTAAAACTAAAAATGTTAATTAAAAATTCCAAAAATAATTATCAAATTTATAAAAATAATGAATATTTCCAAAAAATAATTAAAATTGGAATAATTAATTAAAAATATGAAAAAGCAATTTTAAAAGTAGGGGAAAATTATGGAAAATTCTAGAAAAATTTGAAAATTTCTAGGAAAATATATGTCACCTCCAGATGATTCTGATCAGTTCCAGGTATCTTCAATCGACCCTGAAAGCTAAGATTGTACCTCCAGATGATTCTGATCAGTTCTAGGTATCTTCAATCGACCCTGAAAGCTAAGATTGTACCTCATAATTCTAAAATAAGGCGAACTACTTTCCGAAAGCCAAAAAAATTATCTTTCAGGAGTGGAGGGCCTATGATAATGGTAAAAACTGTAGTAAATCAGTGTCATATGATTCCAACACATATCCTAAATCTACAGGCTGATTAATCGTAACGGGTCTCTTTAACAGGTTCGGGCCTTCTTCAGTCTCACTTATAAGACATGTAATGCTTTCAAGCCCATTAAAAATGACTGGGCCCACTAGGAGAGATACCCAACCCATGGGAGCTATGAGTTAAATATCTTATCCCTATACAAGAGGGTCTTATCTCTTAAGGGGGAGAATCAACAGGATATAATAAATTCATATCAATCTAATAGATTTCATATTAATCTCCTAAACTGTTTCTCATGCCTGTAAATACCACCCCCCCTCAGTTAGAAGGTAGTTGGCAATTTCTCTCTCAAACTATAACCCCTGTTTTCCCAAAAACGTATTATTGTATATTTTCTGTATTTAAAATTTTTGCAAATTATTTTTCTTTTCTGCTTTCAAATTCTTTTGTTAAAATATATTCTTGACTCTTCAATTAAAATCTAATTTTCGATAAATAATCTTATTGTAACTATTTTCTATGAATTTTACATTGTAATACAAACCTTATTTTTGATATTGTTACTTTGATCTCTAGTATTATTATTATTACTGTTATTTTTTTATACTATTATTATTATTATTATTGTTATTGTTTTATTATTATTATTATTATTATTATTATTATTATTATTATATAGTCCTAATTGTATATTTTTATTATTTGGTTAGTTTATTTTACCCTATTTCCCCTATTGGATTTTACCCCAATAAACCCAAACCTATCCTAACCCATTTACCCATATCCAATAACCCTCCCCATCAAATACCCTACCCGAAAACCACCTAACCCGTTTACCCTATTACTTGTGCACCCTAACCTTATTTTACCCTGTGTATATTTATACCCCCAAACAACCTGTTCATCTTCTAAACCCCCTGCCTCTTCACCACCCATCTCCTTCTCCCCATCTTCTGCCCTCCTAACCCATCCTCCTTTTTGTCTCTCTCCCCACCGCCTCCGGCATCCTCTCCCGGTGTCTCTCCCTCATCAACCTCCCGCCGTCATCATCTGCCCTCGCGATCAGCAATAGCCAGGGCGATGCCGCGATAACCCCTATCTCCTCTCCTCCTCCTGGCAAAGTTGCAGCACCTAGACGACCACCGAAGACCCCTGTGCGCCCTCCTATACCGTGCTCCCTATCGTGCCACGTGCAGCGACAACAGCAACGCAGCCCCTGCACCTTGACTGTTCACCTCGCAGTGCCTCCCCCTTGTCCTTCGCAGTGCAGCCAGCCCTTGTCGGTAGCCTTTTGCGCCGCCTGCCTCGTGCTGACCTCGTCGGCACTGCTACCATGTGCCACTGCCGGTTGTCGCCAAGCCAAGCTAGTGCACCGTTGCCCTTGCTGTTGGTCTTGATCATGGCTTTGTATGTGAGCCATCCGATCGACTTGATCATCTTGATCTTGATTTATTGATTCCTAGTCGTCCGTTGATTTGATCTTGATCATCACCATTGGGGTGATCTTGGCCGTCCATTGGATCTTGATCATCATGCTTGATTGGACGTGGGCCGTCGATCTCCTCTTGATCATTCGATTAGATCCTAGTCGTCCGATATCTTCTTGATTGTCACGATCATGATGATCATCAACTTCCTTTGATCACAGCCATTCGACCGATCGATCTTGATCTTCATCATTATCTTCATCATCAAGAAAATCTGACTATCCGATCTAATCCGATCATCTTGATCTTCGATCTCAGCCGTCCGATTGTGTTCGTGATCTCGATCATCTTCATCTTGTTCGTGATTGGTTCGTGATTTGTTCGTTGTGTTTGTGTTCGTGCCTCGGTATCCGTTCCCTTATTCTTGTTCTTGCTCTGTTCTCGCTGTCGTCTCTCAGGCAAGTAACTTGTATTAAATTCCTTTGCAAATACAAGACTAAATACCGCTTGTAGTGTAGTTGGGTTCTAAAGAAAATTTGTGTGTGAATCCCCTTATTGATATTGTCTCTATTGTGGTGACTTGACCATAGTTGCCTCACGACATACATAACATGATATAACCTAGGGTTGACCACTTTTGATGTATATGTTCAGGCTATCTTAAGATATCTGTGGTTGATGTGTTATTCGTGTTATACTTGTCAAATACTTGTGAAATACCGCATATTATGTTGCTTGGACATCTAGTATACTCTATTTCATGTTTGGGTTGATTTGGATGAATTTCGGGTGATCTATGTTAAATTTTGTATGAAGAGCAAATATGTATTTTTCTGTTGCCCTGATGTTGATAAGTATTTTAGACCCTATTAAGGTCAGTATTTGAAAATATTTTGTGAATATGATTTGTAGAGAATTCTGTCTATTTTCAAACCCTTTTGACGGATCTCAGTTTTTTTTTACGGTTTGTGAGTTATGTTGATTTTACTACAGTAGTGTCAAAAGATTTCCAGACTGCGTTTTCTATGAATTCTGAAGAGTAATCTATTTTTATTCTGATGTTAAAATTATTATTTTAATCTAAAATTTTGCTCAGTACTTCTAGACTTGATTGGAGTTTACCCAGAATTTTGGTGGATTTATTTGAGGAGTTTGACAAACCTTTTCATGCTTCCAAATAAAGATTTTACATGCAGAATTTTACTACTGTTCAGTAAAGAACTTGATTTTTGATCTATTTCTACCTGCTGTTTCTAAAATATTTCTGAATATGAAAGTTAGCCTACTATATCTATTTTATTATCCTTTTGGCGGATTTGGATTTGGATTTCTGGTTTGTGAGTTATTGCTGTTTTTGTACTGCAGTGTTTACAATTCCAGATTTACAAAACTACTACTTTTTGATATTTTCTAATTTTTGTTGACTAAACTATTTATATTGGAAAATTATGATACTTTATATTCTGATAATAAACATATAGGAGAATATCCTAGATTTTTCTTGGATTTAATTAATGAGTTTTCATGCCGTTTTCCTGACTTTGAATTCAACCTTCTGATTTCTGACTGAACGTGTTTTCTGGATTCAAACCTGTTTTGAGTTATGATTTTATGAAATACTATATGACTTATATATGTTTGCTGGATTTGAAAGGGAATCTATTTTCCAGATCCTTTGACAGATTTAGATTTGCATGTTTGTAGCAACGGGAATCCTTGTTTTAGTGCAGTAATGTCTTGCTGTCCTGAACTTGAATTTGAGTTGTACTATTCTGTTATGAGTTATCTTTCATCTGTACATGTTTATCTGTCACCTTGAATCAGCTACATGTTTATACCATGCTATTTTCACTCTGTTTTCTGTCTGATAATAATAACAAAATAACCAAGTCGGGGTTAAGGGAAAGATCTAGTAGTGAAAAATATAAAAATGTGTACTGAGAAGAGGGCTCATGTTCCCTATCTGTTACGTGTTCATGACTACATGACTCACGACTCTGTTTATCTGACCCTGAGTACAATACTTTCCTATAGGAAGGTGTACTCTGTCTGATCTGATTATCTGATATCTGTCTGTCTCATCCCTGAGTACACTGCTCTATGGACTCCACTACGAAATCTAAACGAAACTGTTTGAATGTAGCAACCATATGATAAAATTTGGGGCGCATGAAGTGCTACCTAGATAGTAATCACACAAGACTTATATGAACATGACATCTGCTATCTGTTATCTGTATTTATTTATCTGATATCTGTTATCTGATTATCTGTTATCTGTCTGACCAACATCTGACACTACCATCTGTATATCTGTCTGCATACCATCTGACACTTGACACTTGACACATGTTATCTGTATCTGTTAGTATACCATGCTATCTAATTTGTTTCCCTGATTCATGTTAGACACTATATTCTGTTGATATGCCTATACCATGCCATGTTTGTTCTGTTATTACTTTATGTTTGTTATTTATTTCATGTACTTGTATCCTACATTACAAGCGGCCCATAACTTGCATTGACGGGAGTTTGTTTTCTTTTTCCTCTTCCTGCAATTTTGCTAAATTGCAGATTTTGGAGATCAGCTGCCAGATGGAATGGGCGAGATAAGATACTAAATGCTGGAGTTTTGCTATCATGATTTCTTGCTATTATTATTATTATTATTATTATTATTATTATTATTATTATTATTATTATTATTATTATTTGTTGCTTATTTTGAACAATTGTATTTTTGCTATTTGGATTTATTTGTATTTGGGCAATGTGACCCAGGATATTTGACTTATTCAGATCTGGATTATTTGAGATTGATATATTTTGTTTCAGGTATTCTTGTTGGTATTCTGATTTGAATATGCATACTTGGTTGACTTTTTCTGGCTTCCGACTCTGATTATTTCTGTGAGATGTTGTAAAGATTTTGAACAGCTTATGGATGATGAAAATCATTCGCTGGGCTTTTGTCGCATATCCGTATTCCATATTTCCTTTTTGGGAAATGGGGCGTGACACAAACTCTCTTTCTCTCTCTGATTTTGACTTGAGCGTCAGAGGGTCTATCGCCGAGGCCATCTATGGTGTTTCAGACATTTTGTAGGTTTATCGGCCGTGTCAGTTGTAGATTCTTGATTTTGATGACTACAACACGATACACATATATTCTATTCAACATGTCTCTTGCAGTGTGTACCCAAAGTTTTCAAGGTTCAAGGTTAGCTACAAGACAAGTGTCACTCAAAGCTTCAAACTTTTTCAAAGTGATCAGCTCAAGAACAAAAGAGTCTCTATGTAAATTGATATACAAAATTATATTCTTTGATATGTTTGCTTAGAAATCTTGAAATAGACTTGATGCGCACACACACATCCCCTAGGACTTAAATAAAGTTTATTAAAAAATCAAAAATGTCAAATTCAAGCTTGTATGAGTTCAGCTGTCAAGTACCAGTCGACTTACGTTGCTAAGCAGTCGACTGTTCAAGTACGAAACAATCTGAACTTACTCAAGCTCTAACCAGTCGACTCCTTTGGTAACCCAGTCGACTATTCGAGTAGCTTTTACAGTTTCTGAGCATTTAAATTTGGTTTTCGAATTCAAATCTTTTCTGCTGTTTGATGGCAGTTGGTTAATTGTTTTCCAGCGACTCTGGAGTGTCTACTCTATAAATAGAGTCTAGATTTCACTTGGAAAAGGTTACCTATTGCATTAAACAAGTCTTTAGTTTTGTTTGTGAAAAAGAACTCAAAGTTTTCAAAGAACTCTCACTCTCTTAGACTTGGTTCTCTAATCTTAGCCTTGTATAACAACGATTAAGTTCAAGACTGCGATTAGAAGTTGACCTATAGACTCAATACAAAAAGCACATTCAAAATCAAGGCTAGCTCTAAGTGTTGTAATTTTTTATTTCTTTGTTGTTCACTCTCCGGTTGTGAGAGTGGTCATCTCGGTTGGAGAGAAGGGCTCTTGGTGTAGAGTGAGTGTTCACTCTAGGTTGTAGAGTGGGATTTTGTTCTCTCTAGTGGTGAGAGATGTCTACGGGTTTGGCATAGTTGTTGCCAAAGGTTGTAGGGTATTCATGTAAATCTTTTCAAGAATAGTGAAAATTTTCAAGTGGGTTGCTTGGGGACTAGACGTAGGTCGGGAGGACCGAAATAGGATATATCGCTGTGTTAACGTTGCTGATTCTCTATGGTTTGATTTTTCTAACTTGTAAATTTAATTTTGTTGTATTTTATTTCTGTCTATATCTGATCAGTCGACTGGTAGTCCTATTAAGTCGACTTACATACTCGTTGTTCTTCAAGTTGATCAAGTCTCTTTTGTTTGTGTCGATTTATTCGACTGGTTTTTTTGTCCTAGTCGACTTAACAGGTGTTTCAAGTTGAATAATTTTTAATAATTTTTAATAACACTATTCACCCCCCCTAGTGTTATCTGTCTTGCATACAGAATCCAACATCAGCAACTGTCAGATTCAGATCAAGGTGTCCAATCAACGATCTAGATCCAATCTCAAGAGCTCTAACTACTTTTTACGACGACAATCAAATGTTAAATCTTTAGTAATTTCCTTCAAAATATACTCGCTATATGTTTGCTCCCACACCAAAATAAATAACAACAGTTAGGCAGACATCGCAAGCTCAAGCATGCATATGTTCATCTCAATACAGCAGTTACAACAAAAGGACTAAACTTCTTTTTCTAGAAATTTTAATTAATTAATTATTATTTTTTTGAGAAAATTATTTTATTATTTATTAGGGTTTTTAACATGTGTATCCCTAACAAATATGCTAATATCATATATACCCCCTCACAAATCAATATTATCACATTTGCCACTAACAATATAAACCTTAATCATATATATCCTTCAGCTTATAAGACATCCAAAAGAGAAGGAATATTCTTTTTTTCTTAACGAAATTAATGGAAAATGACTGAAATACCCTTCTATCATTTCTCCTTCAATTTCTCCCTCTCTCTTTGTATTCTCACCAAAATTCATCACTTCATTAAAAACCCAAAAAAGAGAAAAACACTACCTTTTCAGTATCTTGTATCGACTGGTTCATCACGAGTCTGCTTTCCTTATGCTGCCGTGATAAGACAGCCATTTCATCTGTCAGATCCTCTTGAAGCTTTCTGATAACAACTACAAGGCAAGGCCAAGATTACTGGTAAATACTAGCAATTCAGTTGAAGAAGATTGGTTAACTCATAGAATAGTTTAAAGAAAAGCTAATAGTGAATACCAGCTGCAAGATCAAACCATCTTGATTTCATAAAACATTTTCAGTTTCTTCAAATTACAAGATTATGCACAACTACAAGCTCCTTGCACTCGATGTGGGATTGTCTGTTGCTTTTATATAATAAAAAACAGTATGTATAACAACAACTAGTCATTTTCTCTTACGTTCTTTCTTTCTTTTCGATATCGATAACATCTTAAAATTTCTCTGGAGATTAAGATTTGTAAGAAATTAGATTCATTATTAATATACCGATGCTTCTCAATGTGATCTTGTGCTGCTGCATCAAGTTTTACAAGCGCTGCAGGGTCCTTCTCTGCAGGTTCTTTAGTGCTATCTTCAATTTATGTTCGAGCTCTATCAGGTCAGGAAAAGAAAAAAACATGCTTAATATGATTCTATGAAAAAGGTGAACACTGGAATGAAGCAATAGACAAGAAATACATAATCACTTACAGAAGTCTCCCCCTCAGTCCAGGAGAAGGATTTGTGTAATCGTTATTTTGCTCTGTTCTTGAACTGCAGTTCAACAGTAAGCTTCAAAGTAAGAAAATACCATATCAGTATACAATCTAAAGAAGGGTGCTAAAAGAGCCCAATAACATGGTTAACAACAAATACTAAATATTACAATCCTCCAACTCCAGTCCATTACAATGCAAAAACAACAAAACAAGCCCCAAGTCTCTTACATTGCAACAACGAAATGCTATAGAACAAACCCAAAGAAATGCAACACACATCGAACCAAAATATTTGGGTGGGAATACAAAGAGAGTTTATGGGTTTTGAATGAAGTGATGGATTTGGGTGAAAATACTAGAGGAAGAAATTGAAGGAGAAATGAAAAAAAGGTTATTTTAGTCAGTTTCCATTAATACCGTTAAGAAAAACAGAATATTCCTTTTCCTTTGGATGTCTTGTAACCTGAAGGATATATATGATTAAGATTTATATTGTTAGTGGCAAATGTGATAATATTGATTTGTGAGGGGTATATATGATATTAGCTTATTTGTTGGGGATACACATGTTAAAAACCCTGTTTATTACTATTGTTTAGATATACTGATTAGCACATATCTATAATTAATACATGGAGTTCATAAAAGTTTACATAGAAGTGAATAACGCACATAGCCATGTATGTTATATATATGTTCCCAACTGAGAGTTAAACTAAATAGACTCAAAACT
This sequence comes from Hemerocallis citrina, assembly GCA_017893485.1. Taxonomy (NCBI): domain Eukaryota; kingdom Viridiplantae; phylum Streptophyta; class Magnoliopsida; order Asparagales; family Asphodelaceae; genus Hemerocallis; species Hemerocallis citrina. Next base: position 2,144,452 of record JACEHZ010000239.1, on the reverse strand, counting down.
CAAACTTAGGGAGTTGGAGGGAGATTGCAGTGTTTGTATTTGGGTTATATATGCAATGCCAATCCAGTTACAGACTGAACGGGTGCTAGTCCAGGCAGGGAGTTGGTCGTGACTGGTCCAGCTCCAATTGAATGTGTGTAACTGGAAAGACAATGCACGCAACCCGATTACAAACACTGTAAACTACATCCACCTAGCTCCCTAATTTTGGGTCCCTGCCGAATTTCCTCATTTATAACACTTCCCATACCGTGGAACCTCCTCAATGTCGGAGAAATCTACTCCCAACTTGTAGTGCTAATAGCAGAAGTGCACAACAAGTAATAGAAAAACCTAATAAATAGATGAACCAAGAACAAGCCACCACGATATATGAATCTCACAAGAACACAACCAATATGCAGAGATAACCAATACTTCTTATTCCCAAAGAAAAACAAAGATTACAAAAGAGATTACAACTCTCAATCTCTCTCTCTCACCTTTGAAACACTCGGCACAATCACCTCCTGAAGTTGAATAATGATCTCTCACCCTAAATTGGATTGGATAACTAAACCCTAGAGTTTACGGGCATATATATAGCCCTCAAGTAAACCCTAAAAGATATACACAAATCTAGCAAATTGGGCCTTTCTCCCGTAAGCCAAAACAATCAGCCGATGTTGCTGGTCGACCGCACCCCTAGTGACGGTTGACTACAATCTGTAGAACCAGCCCGGAGAGCGGACCGGTCGACTGCACCCCCAAGGTCGGTCGACTGTCCTCTCCTTTGTTGGACTAATACACTCGAAGAACTCCCAGTCGACCGCACCCCTAGCCGGTCGACCGCAACCCTCCAGACTTCTCTTCTTCTACTTGGCTGCTTGTCTTCTTCTACTCTTCTCCATCTTCAAGTACCCCATGCTTACGTGTATTTGAGGCCACAATTCCTAACACTCAATGGGTCCATCTCTACCTTTTCTAATTCCCTATACTTTCGCCTTCAGAATCTCAACAACAACTGCTACATAGGTGATTTACGAGAAAATTCAATTTGGGGTTATCCAACTTGGATCGTCTTCCTGCTAGTTTTGGTCGAGATTCTAAGTGAGGACTATGGGTTTCAGTCAGCTGGTTCGGACGGATTGCGCACGCACAAGGAGAAGCAAGGAGGACGAAGAGGGGTGGTTGTTGCTGCCCTTTTTATTGTTATTTGTGTTGGAATAGTAATGTAGGTATGTGGGTAAGGCCGGCAACGGGCTGGGTTTGGGCCGGACCCATATAGGCCCGAGCCCGAGCCCAAAATTTAAAACATAGGCCCGAATCCGACACAATTTTTTTTCGGGCTTCAAAATTTAGGCCCAAGTCGGGCCTAAATTAGGCATGAAATAGGTTCGGGCCTAGGTGCAAACTACTTATACATATTCAAATATATAACTTTCCATAAAATAAAATTATATCAATAATAATATAACATAAAAAAATAACAATATTATGAATAATTCACATTAAATTTGTCTATTTGCATTTAATTTTAGATACAATACATAATTTCTCTATTTATAATTTTTAACACTCATTTCAACTTACTTATATGAATATTCTCTTTTAAAAAAAACTTATACATAAATATACATGATGTAAACATAAACATACACATGCTCATATAAAAATTTGATTTGGGCCAATCAGGTCAAAGCACTTGGGCCCGAGCCCGGCCCAAATTTTCCTCGGGCCTAAAATTCGAGCCCAAGCCCTGCCCGAAATGAGAAAATTTAGCCCAAGCCCACTAATTATTGGGTCGGATCTTGGTGGGCCCAAGTCGGGTTCGGGCCAATTGCCACCCTTATAAGTGGGTAGTAGGTAGGTTAGGAGTGTTTAAATAAGGGGAGAGGGTAATTGGGGTTTAAGCTTTGGCTTAGGGCTAAAGTATTGTTTTTAGGAATGTAATATATTTTTATTTGAACGAT